>KN188993.1:246604-293196 GCA_000164785.2 Choloepus hoffmanni
CAAAGCAACCAGGGCCATTAAGGAAAGGTCCACAGGGCAGAGAGATCAGCTTTTCTTAGGGATTTGCATATGCGCCTCAGGGCCTGAGCTCGGGCTTGAGCTCTGCCCTGAGCTCTGCCCTTCCCCTTTCTATGTTCACCAGAACTCCAAAAATCCTCCGCTTTTATTTTGGAGTTTTTTGTGTTGTTTTTTGTCTCTATGCCTGTGTCCTCTCTGCTGGTCTGGCTGGCCTGAGATTCTCTGGTGTCTGGTCTCAGTCTATCTATGGTTGGAGTTTGGATCAGTAGAATGAGTTTCCGATAAGGGCTGCCACTGCAGTTCTCCCTTCTCCTTCCCGGAGCTGACAGCCCCTCCTCCCATGGGACTGAGCCTGGCAGGGAGGGGCGTGGGTCCCCTGGCCGCAAAAACTTACAGATTTCGCTGATCTCAGCAGTTCCACGTTTTCATGAGTGTTGTATGAAGTATGCCCAAAGTCAGATTGCTCTGTGGTGTCCAGTCCACGTAGTTCCTGGCTTTCTACCTACTTTCCTGGAGGAGTAACTAAAACATACAGCTCACCAGTCTGCCATCTTGCCCCGCCTCCTCTTGTTTACTTTTTCAGTAAATAGTCTGTGCTCGTCCTTTTCTGCCATGGTAGTCCAGAAAGACCCAACAGGGTTTTCAGTTTGTCCTTCAGGTTGTAGGTGAGTAAGAACAGAGCTAGGAAGCCCTTTCAGCACTCTCCCTTTGCCAGCTTTCCACTGAGTCAGACAGATTTTTCTCTCCTCTGCAGTTTCTTTGGGCTGAGCCAATTAACAAAGGTTACTTGGGCTGCAGTATATCTTCGCTGGTCAATGGTTTTGGACTTTTCTATCAGTTTGGTGTTAGAAAATGACTCTGGTCTGGTTATAATTTCAGAACTCAGGTTTTTTGATGATGTCTCATTTCTTTTTGTGTCTTTAGAAAAGCTGTTTTTGATCCTAGAAAAATCTGTTTTTAACTGTAGTAATCCCTTTCCAGTAGGCCCTTTCTGGACTGTGACACTGGCAGAGGTTCTGCTGATGCCGTTTCACCTTGTTCTGGTTGTTATTGTGGTGACTTCTATTAAGAGGATGCACAAGTTGTCTGTCCTGACACATAGTGCTCACAAATTTGGGAGCAGTTCTGTTTGAGGTGCTATTACTTTTCACTGTTACACCAGGGTGTTTACAGGCTGAGGCTCTGGGGCTTCAGAGACAGTAGCTGAAAGTTTCTGAGTTGGAGCAGAACTTGCATCTTTGACTTGCAGAGGTTTGCTAAAGGAATTAATCTTAGAATGAACAAGTTGGCCACGATAAGATCCAAGCACAGGTTTCTTGGGAATGTTAGTATCACCTTGCTTTGGTTTTTCCGTAGTCATTTGGTTTTCTTTACTATATATATTTTTTAAGAGAAATCCCTGGCTAAATGTCGTACATTGACTTTGGGGATCATCTTTAATTGGTAATAAGTGAATAGTTTCATTATTATCTTCCAAATTATGTTTATCGAGTACTGTAGTTGAATTGTTTAACTCATTTTCAGGTTCTAAAGGAATACATTTTTTTCCCATCCTTATATTATGTTTGCTTTCTGTAGATCTATTGGCATTTTTTGTACCGGCCATATTCATTTTAAGTTTCAGAACTTTTGTCCTTTCTTGGACCTGGTGTTCAAATGTTATTCTCCAGTCTCTATTACTGGATGATTTCTGAGCTTCCTCTTTGGATGCAAAATGTGTTTTTCTTTCTAAAGGAAATTCCTTGCGGTTTTGTCTTCTTTGCTCTTGGAACGTGGGCCATGTCCTCTGACTGGGCAACAGCTACAGGTCACAGGGCACAGCCGGGAGGCTCAGGGCAGCCCAACCACAGCCCGCAACCACCCGCCTCTGCCTCAAGTATATGGTACTATTTTACATGGTCAGTATTCATTTTTCTTACCTTCAAATTTACCTTTTTTTCTATTTTTTTCATAACTTGCTACAGGTCGGGTTTCATTTTCTTTTATGATGAAAAGTTCCTTTAGTAGTTGTTACAGGACCTCTGGTAATGAATTCCAACTTTTTGGGCATGGATGTGTGGTCTAAAAACTTCTATTCTTATCTTGATTTCTTATGAACTTTGTTGAGAAGTAAGTTATTTGCAGTAAGCTACATCAGTTTAAGTTGTACAATTCAGTTGGTCTTGACAATTACATAAACCCATGAATCTGCAACCAAAATTAAAATACAGTGCATTTCCATCATACCCAAAAGATTTGTTGTTCCACTTTGCAATGATCCCACTCTTCACCCCCATTCACAAGTGAGCGGTGATCTGCTTTTTGTCACTATAGATTGATTTGCAGTTTATGGAAATAGAATCATATAATATCTACTCTTTTTATCTGACTTATTTCACTAAGCATAATAATTTAGGGATTCATTTTTTTTCATTATAAGTAGTATCTTCTTTATTGCAGAATATCAGTCTATATTATGGCTGTTCCGCATTTTGCTTATCCATTTTGCTGTTGACATACACTTAGGTAGTTTTCTTTTTTGGGCTATTTAGAATAAAGTTGTTGAACATTCCTCTACAAGTCTTTGGGTTGATATATGTTTTCAGTACTCTTGGTTAGATACCTAGGAGTGGAATTGTTGAGTTGTATGTTACAGATTTAACTTTTTGAGAAATTTCCAAACCCATTTTTGAAGTGATTGTATTATTCTACATTGTTACTAGCAGTGTATAAAAGTGCGAGGCTCTCTATATCCTTGCGGGATTTTGTTTGTTTGTTTTAATTTTAGCCACTCTTTTGTGCAGGGGTACCTCATAGTGGTTTTAATTTGAATTTGCATTAATTCTAACTTGCCTGATGGCTTTATTTGCATTACCTAATGACTAATGATGTTAAGCATATTTACATGTGCTATTTGTCCATTTTAAAATTTCTTCTCCTGTGAAATATCTGTTTAAATCTTTGTCCACTTCAAAAATAATGTTCTTTATCTTACGATTATATTGTTACGAGTCTTTATAATATATCACAAAGTTCTAGTTATAATTTTTCTTTCTCTGTGCCTTGCATTTATGTTATCCTGCACTTCATTTGCTTTGTTTTATTGCTGGCTTCTTTTGAAGAGAAGTTCTTAAATTTGATAAAGTCCATTTCATTAGGATTTTCTGTTCATATTTCATGATTTCCATGTCCTAAACCAATGTTACAAATATTTTATCCTGTGCTTCTTATAGGAGTTTTATAGTTTTAGCTTTTATATTTAGGCCATGATCCATTGCAAGTTAATTTTTTATATGATGTGAGGTAATGATGTTTGTTTTATGCCCTGCATGTATTCAGTTATTCCAGCTTAGTTGTTTAAAAGACTTTCCTTTCTCCAATGAATTGTCTAGATATCTTTGTTGAAAACCATTGACCATGTATGTGCAGGTCTATTTTTATATTTTCAGTTATTTTCCACTGATCTACATTTCTCTCCTTTTAGAAATACTATACTTTCTTGATTACTGTGGCTGTCTAGTAAGCCTTGAAATTATGTTGTATAAATCTTCCAATTTTATTCATCTTTTTAAAAATTGCTTTGGCTAGTCTACATTTTTTTCGTTTCCTATATATTTTAGAATCAGCTAGATTTTACAAAAATACCTGCTGTAATTTGATTATAATTGCACTGAATCTCTAAATTGATTTTGGGAGAATTGGTATGTTAACTAAATTGAGTCTTCCAATGCATTACTCTACTATCTTTTTTGATTAAGTTAGGTCTTCTTTACTTTCTCTTAGCAATGCTTTGTAGTTTTTAGTGTCCAGTTATTGCATTTCTATTGTTAAAATTTCTCTAAGCATTTTATGTTTTATGGTGCTATTTTAATTTTTTTAAATTGTTTCCCCATTGTTTGCTAGAACAGTTTTAGATGTGCATAATTATTCTGAAGATAAATATAAAGTGTTTCTGTATAATCCACATATAGTTTTCCCTATTAACATCTTACCTTGGTACAGTACATTTGTTAAAATTAATGGACCAATATTTGTACATTGTTATTAACTAAAAAGTCCATATCCATCCAGATTTCCTCAGTTTCCCCCTATTGTCCTTTTTCTGTTCCAGGGTGCCATAAGAATACTGCATTATATTTAGTTGTCATATTTCTTTAGGCTTTAGTTTTTTTAGCTGTAATACTTCCTCATACTTTCTTGTTCGTGATGACCTTAAGGATTTTAAGGAGTACTAATCAGACATTTTGCAGGATGGGATTTGTTTGACACTTTTCTCATGATTAGGCTGTGGTAATGTGTACTAAGGAGGAAGACAACAGAAGTGAAGTGTGATTTTTATCACTTTCTATCAAGGGTGCATACAATCACCCTTGAAGAGCTTGAAGAGCTGACTTGAGTTAGTTATCAGTCACGTTTCTCCACTGAAAGAGCACTCCTGTAACTTCATTTCTGTTACTGTGCTTTTGATTCATAGTCCTTCTTTTAGTCCTTCTTAGAGTTTTCGTCTCTCTGTTGACATTACCCATTTTTCTGGCATATTTTCCAGAACAAATCCATTAGAACCCTAACATATTAATCATAGTTACTTTAAATTCCTGTCTGATAATTCCAACAGCTGTGTTATATCTGAGTCTCGTTCTAATATTTGCTTTGTCTCTCAGAATGTGTTTATACTTGCCTTTTGACATGGCTTTTCATTTTTTTTTGTAGAAAGCCAGACACGTAGTATCACATAATAGGACCCAAGATAAATGGGACTTTAGTGTGAAAATTTATAAAAATCTTCATAGGAGCTCGGCTGTGTTTAATGTTTGTTGCAGCTGCAGTTGATATAGCCTTCAAATTCCCATAGTGCCCTTGTTTCGGTCCCCCCCTCTTGACATTGGGCTTCTCTAAGTTCCCTTCTTCAGAGAGAGTCTAGGCCTTGCAGCTCTTTCAGCTGTAATCCATTGTTAGGCTGCAGCCCTGTTGGGGAGTTATAAGGTGGGAGGAGAGGAAGTGTTCTATGATCTCAGAATTAAATGTCCATGTTTTAGTGGGCCTGTGCCTTGGGGCTATGACAGTCACAACTGTTTAGTGGTATAGCTTTCTTCTCTCCCCAGCCTGGCCCCAGGCAGCTCAGGCTCTGGGGAGGCTTTGCTCTGCCCCATGGCCCCTGCCCAGCTGGCACAGTTGATCCCTGTGGGCCCAACCCTGGCCCCCCGGGGGGACACTTGCCTCCCTCTCGCCCTGCCCCTGCAGCTCACAAGTCCTGGAGCCACCCCTGCCTCATCCTGGGAGTTTGATTTTAATGATAATTATTGTGAAGTCCTGGCCTGCTATCTGTAATACTTTTACTGTCTGTGCATCTGCTTCTACTGGGTATTTTATCTTATGATGATGATCTATTTTCCTGCTTCTTTGTATGGTTATTTTTTAATTGTTTACAGAATGTTATGGACAATATGCCACAGAGGATCTCTATTATGTTATAGTTTCTAAATAGTTTCAAAGTGTTTTCTGACATGGAATTAGTGAAATCGTTAGTGGCTCACTTGTGTTAAGGTTTGGTTTCCAGCTTTGTTTGGAAGGTCTGTTTTGGTTTTGTCCTTATTCCTAAGCACATTCCTTGGTCATAACAAATGGCCTTACTTGGGTCTAAATTGCAAAGTGGGTGGGAGTTAACCAAAGTCTCTCCACTCTGGCTTCTTATGCTGTTCCTACAAAACTTGGGTGTTGAGTAAAGACCAGTGGAGAATACTTAAGAGTTTTGGGCACCTTTTCTGTATTTATGCTCCTTCTTGACCTGTCCCCCAAATGCCAAGTGCTTTGGCAGCTTCCAGCTCTGATCTCTGTTTCCTCCAAGCAGTGAAATCACTGTTTTTATACTTGAATTGGATTCCCATGCCCTTGTTTGGTAAATGCCTTCAGGCAGAAATCTGCAGTGACTATCTAGGGTGTCCTGGTATGTTTCCCTTCTCTCAAAAATCACAGCCCTTCCTTGGGTGAGGTACAAAATCTGCACACAGTTGCTTTTTCACATTGTGTATATTTATATGTATAATATAGTCATATATTATACATATATTCGAGTAACAAAATGTATTTGTATATTTATATTTTTTATAAAATTAAATGTATTTTATACTTTATATATATTTCATAATTAATATGTATTATATATTATATTTTACAGGTATTTATATTTATATATACCTACATATATATACAATAACCAGTTATAGTTGTTTATATCAGCAAAGTAATACTTATAACAGCTATCTTTTCATGACCAGAACCAGAAACTCCCCCCAAAATGTATTCAGATATAAGGTTTTTAATGAATATTTAATCTAATTGACACACCTTACTTTATTCTAATTGTTTCTAATATTTTTATATTTTAAATAATTCATAAATTTCTTTGTATACATCTCTAATAATAGTTAAAAGTGTAATAATGGCATCAAATGACATATCTATTTTTGGATTTTTCTATGCTTTTCTGGATTGTTTTTCTAACGTGTTTTCTTTTTGCAAACTAACATATTCTTCTACATTAGTTGGGTTGCATTCCCTTGTCCTTAGCACTGCTAGTGATCATTGCTAAATAATCACTGCTATAATCATAATTTTGATATATTGACCAAGTTAAGATGACATAAAATAATGTGTTTTTTTTAATGACAATAAATTCTCTTTTTACTTTATGGTTGGGGAAAAGAAAATGTTTATTTACCATTCAAAAATCATTTCAATCTTTACATGATTGTGCTTTCTATTTTCAGTATTTATTTGTAATGAATTCTTACATTTTGCATTTATATTTCCCAAATACTTTTTGCTATTTCAGAATATTGATGGAGTTTCTTTACTTAGAGGCATTTTCATATCAAACCTTATCCTCTTAGGAAAATTCACCTATTCACCAAATAAAATCATTTTTACGGAAATATTATTTTACCGTAGGTGGGTCACCCATACATTTTCTTTTTTTTAACATTTTTTTTCTTAGAAAGAGGTGCCTAGTCCTCAAACAGATGAATTTTTGCCAAAATATTACTTCACTCTTGAGGAAACACATGTGTTTTCTTCCAGTTGCTCGCCCATAATTTTATGTTCTTTCTTTTGCTTTTTTATTATATTTATTTTCCAACTTTTATATGGTTAATACATAGTGCTTTTTCAATATGAGCGATGAGTTAATATTTTTTAAATATTCCTTTCACAATTAAAACTATTTTCTTAATAGAAAAAGGGGAGAGCTGTTTAACAGGCATTCACAAAACTAATAAAATACATCTGGAAGTATACGTTATGTGTGTAAGTTCTTATTTCTGAGCGGTGGCATTTTAGATTATTTTTATTTTATTTCCTTTTAGATTGTATTTATTTTATAGATTTTTATAACAAACACATTAATGTGCTTTTATTTTTTAAGTCATCAAAAATTTTAAATAAGTTGGCAATTCAGATTCAGCCAGGTGTGTGTGTGTTTCTGTGCATGCATGTGTGTGGTTATGTGCATGTGTGTATGTGTGTGTGTGAAAGAGAGAGAGAAAGAGAAAGAAGTTTTATATATAAATTTGACACCTCATCTGGCTGATTTTTTTTTCCAACACAGTATGCTTTCCTTCATATATCTCATTTGAATATTGCCACCAGTGTCAATGAAATCTGCTGATGGAAATTTATGTTACTTAAGATAAATTCTTGCCTTGTGAAAAGGAAGTTAATTTCTTCACTGTGGCAACCCTGAAGATATGTAGCCAACAGCCTCAAACAGAAGGCTTAATAACAATGATGTAAGTCATTGCCAGAGACCTGCACATCCTGACCATAAAATATCATTGGCAAGTATTAGTCATTTCTCTGCAAATGCAAAATCCCCATTTATCATCGCTCCATAGAAATGATGTTAAAAAGTTAGGACATCCGTTGTTTTATATTCCCTATTTTTACAACCATTGCTCTTTTTCAATACAGAAAGAATTGTTATATGAGCTATTGAACTGCTTCTCTGTTTTCGTATCTTCCCAGTTTTCTGTTTTACTGTGCTCTGCACCCTCTTCGTTCATCTTTATTAGATCTGCAAAAGGCTGAAAAAGCCTGTCTGGTGTGAAAGTTCTTGTCAATTATTTAAGGAGGGGAAAAGCTCTCTAAGATGAAAAGGCTTATCCTATTGCTCTGGTTTCTTTTCCGTATGTACTTAGACAATAATCTTTGATGCCCAACACCGCAATTCAAATGGACTCAGACTTTCTTGAAAACCTCATAGCTCATGGCAAAACAAGCATCCCCCCTAATTTAATAGATTAAAACCAGAGGAAAAGGAGACATCTTCCAGTGGTTAATGGGTACACAGGGTGGTCTGCGTGGATGAGAATGTGAGGCACATTTTAAAAGTCTACCTTATTTGCAACTGGACTGATTTCCACAGATCCGGCTAGAACCCACTCACCTCAATTTTCTGCTCTCACATCTTTCTGTTAATAAACATCATTATTAAAGGTTCATCCTTTGGTTTTAGCGTCCAATCCCTGTGAGGGCACAGCACGCAAGTCATAATCCATAAAAAAGGAAGGGGCCTCAGGTATCAGCCAGGCTTCTGGGGAGGGCAAGGGGCTGGTTTCCACATCTGGGGCCAAGGCAGCTAAGATCCTTTGATGTCTAGTCTTAATGTGTCACCTTGGCAAGGTACAATACAGTTATTTAAGCAAATATAATCATGTGTTGCTACAAAGGTATTTTGTAGATGAGATTGGCATCTACAATCAGTTGACTTGAAGTAATAAAGATTACCCTCAATAATGTGAGGGTACCCTCATCTAATCAGTTGAGGCCTTAAGAGCCAAACTGGGGTTTCCGTGAGAAGAAATTTGACCTAAAGCCTGCAGCATCAGATCCTGCCTGAGTTTCTAGCCTTTGGCCTGTCCTATGGATTTTGAACTTGCCAGTCCCTAAAAGTGGGAGCCAATTCCTGAAAATAAACAATCTATCTTTCTGTCTGTCTATTACTATATCACTATATCTAATCTATTAGGTTCTGTTTCTCTGGAGAACCCTGACTGATATAAGCCTGTTACTAGGGAAGCAGTGAGAAGAAATGTCATACAAAGAGGAAGAATTTAAGCAAAACCAGTAAGTGACACACATGTATAAACAGCCAAATGACTATGAAGTAGGCAGAGAGACCCACGAATCAGAATGTAGGAGAGACTGGAGAAGTGGAGAAGCAAAGTGAGACTCCCAGCCAGACAGACAGAGATGTCAAGCTTTAGTACCACATAGGGTCTGTTTACTTCCATATCTCTGCTGGTCTTTTGATATTCCTTTATTAAAAACCTCTCCTATTCATAAAATAATCTATAAAATGTGTATATACAATTTAATGGTAAAAATTGCTGATAGCCCTTTAATCCTGAGATATTTCTGTTGACAATGTGTTAAACTTCTTTGCTTATTTTAAATAAAATTTGAGATTATACTATAAAAGTAATTTTATAGCTTGCCCTGACATTGAAAGTTTTCATGTAAGCATTATCCAATAACCTGTTCATAAATGTTTTAACTGGTGATATAAAGGTATAAAGGTATGGCATGTATTTGTGCTTTTTTTTTTAACTTTTCCCATGCATTTGATATTTTTCTTTTTTCTTCTACAATAACAGAGCTGCCATGAACATATTCGTGTTAAGTACTTTACCCTGATGATATTGTTAAATTATTTTCCAAAGGAGTTGCAACACATTATAGTCTCCAAATCAGGGTATTTGGTCAGTGCTTTTTGAATTTTAATAAGCATATGAGTCACGTGGGGATCTTGTTAAAATACAGATTCTGATTCAGTAGGTCTTAGCTGTGGCCTGAGATTCTGAAATTCTAACAAGCTCCCAAGTGATGCCAGTGCTGGCTGGTTAATGAACTGCACTTTCAGCTGTGAGGTGATAGATTATATGTTCACTGAATCCTTATCTGTTGTGAATATTTTTACTTTTGAATCGCCTATTTGGGTTGTAGTGAAGGAATAATCTCAGAATAGTAATTCTCATTCATTATTGCTAGTGAGAAAAAGAGTTTTCTAAGTTCCTTACATTTTTTTTTTCATTATTGGTCTTGTGATGTCATTTCATTATTGGTCTTCTTATGCCATTGCATAAGAAGGATCTTAAAAATTTTAGCTATATGAATATTTGTGCATCAATTAAATAAACATTTTTTATATCTGCTGTTAATTATTTTATCCACCCAAGTTCACAATGTAAATTTTGCTTCTGGTTATTTAGATTTGGAAAGTTTATTTATAAGAAATTATTATCCTAAATGCAAGTCACAAACAATATGTATTTTGACCAAAACAGTCAAGCAGTTTAAAAGGTCATATGAAATGTGTCACATATCTTTTATATACAATTCTAAAATGAGAAAAATTTTAAAAATTTACTTTTTATAAACATACATATTTATATGAAGGATTAAAAAATAAGAATGAAAATTATAAAATTATGTAAGTTGTCAACTCTTTGCAAAGAAATAAAGAGATGGAATGGTAGAAAAATAAGTAGGTGTAATTTTTTGGTATTGTTCAAGTTTATTAATTTAAAAGTCTAGTATTATTTTTTAATGTCAGGTCAAAAACTGGTTTTGGATTGGAGGCTCTGGATTACCAGGTGTACAAAAAAAGCCACAAAATTATTGGACATTGAGAAGTAATGAGGGAGAAGAAAAGAGAGACCTCCAATCAAATTAAAAACATAAGCTGGCTCCAAGGAGGGTGGCACTGGAAATTGAGATCAACCACGTGGGCAACGAATCAATCAATCCTGTCTGAGTAATGAAGCCTCAATGAAAACTCTGGATATACAGATGCTTGGAATGTCTGTAGTATCTAGGTTGTCCTGTCCATCACAGAAGAGTTGCCTACTTCCTTTCAATGCTAAAAAGACCCTCAAGGGAAGTAACTCTTAACCCAGAGAGTTTAATAGTTTTGTTGTTGTTGGAGTTATTTCAAACTATCAGACCATGAAGCCAAGAGAAGCTGCGGCTTTGCCACTTCAAGTTCCCCGGGAGCCTATGGGGCTTCTAATCCTAAAGGAGGAGGAGCCTTCAGTGTGTGCTCTCGCCTAATTCTGCATCTGAGAATCCACTCTGGAGACCCACCTTACAAATGTGGGAAAGCCTTTAGTGCAGGCACACACCTTATCCAACATCAGATAATCCGCACCAAAGAAAAGCGCTACAAATATAAAGAATGTGGTTTTAATGTAAATTCCAGTCTAATCTTCCATCAGAGAATCCACTCAGGAGACAAATCCTGTAAGTGTGATGAATTTGAGAGAGGCTTCAGTGCCAAATCATATCTTGTTCCACGTCAGAGAATTCACATAGGGGAGAAACACATGTAAATGTTAAAGTTGTGGGAAATGCTTTAGTCAAAATTCAGGCCTTATTCAACATTTGCAAGTCCGTAATAGGGAGAAACCTTGCAATTGTGATATGTGGAAAAGCTTTCATTAAGTGTTCAAGCCTTTATCGACATCAGAGAGTTCATTTCAAAGAAAATTCTATAAAGGAAGTGAGTAAGGTAAAACTTGAAGCTCGTTTAGCACAGATTTAGACTGAGTGGACGCTAGAAACTGTAAAAGAAGGCAAATGTTATAACATGGGTTCTAGTAGTACGGGAAGCCAATTTTGCCAACGGTAGCCATAAGCATCTCCACGTATACAGCCAGAGAAACTTAGCGAAGGCAAACTTAACACAATTGAGGAAAATGGTTGTGATGAAAAGGATAAAGATATCCCAGAGGAAGTGATGCCAACAAAAAACTTCACATAAAAGGACCTATCAGAGTATTTCACGACTTTGAAATTGCAATGGATAAACTGTTGGAATCTGATACAGATGTAGAAAGGAGTATGATTTGCTAAGGCATAGGAAAGGTGCTTTGTGTTGTAAGTTATACAGCTAGAAAAAGGCAACCACTATAAACTATTGTTGACAAGTATTTTTACAAAGAAATGAAACACTTCAATTCTCGTAATTGCTAATGTTTTAAATTGGTGGACTAAATTAGTTTTAGTTTTACTATTTTATTATTTCCCTGTACATTTGTATCGAACCATAAGAGTTTTTAATGCTTTGACAATTTTTAAAATTCAATTTTATTGAGATATATTCACATACTGTGCAGTCATACAAAGTGTACATTCAGTTGTTCACAGTACCATTATATAGTTGTGTGTTCATCACCAAAATTGATGTTTGAACATTTTCATTACCACACACAAAAAAATAATAAGAATAAAAATTAAAGTGAAAAAGAACAATTAAAGTAAAAAAGAACAGTGGGTGCCTTTTTTTTTTTTTTTCGCCCCCATTTTTCTACTCATCCATCCATACAGGGGAGTGTGGTCCGTATGGCTTTCCCAATCACATTGTCACCCCTTATAAGCTACAGACAATTTTTTTTTTTTTGAGATTATGGGACAATACTAATTTTTCTCACTTAAGATTGCTTTGCATGGTTTCGGCTTGTGTGGTTAGGTTTATGGTCTCACACTATTGTGTGAAGTGAAGACTACTGCTATTTAATTTTGATAAGATTTGTATAGGTTCCACATTGATTTTTTACTACGTAACAGTAAGAAAAGCTATGGTGGGACCTCAGTTTCCAGGAAATGCTTATGTTACTTGTTTATATGTGAGACATGGCCTGAGTATCACCCTGTCTCCAAAAAATTCTTATCTGAGAATTCTGTTTCCTATGTATGTGGCATACTAAAATGTTTGTAGGGTCAAAGTCCTATCATGCTAGTGATATGTCTCTCCACCAGTTGGATTCAAATGGTTGGTTTGTTTTGTTCTGATGAAAAAAACTTGTTTCTTATATAACAAATAAAACTATGGCATGTTTCCAAACTACACGTAATATAAGCTTTGTGTAGGAAAGTAATGCTTTGGGTTTGTTTTTTAGTTTGGGTTTTTTTTTTTTTATTTTAATATCATGACTTTTTCTTGCTTTTAGTTTGCAATTATCTGCTCCATTTGTCCATTGCTTTTCTTTAAACCTTTATGTGATCTTTTATTTCAGATATTTTTTGTATGTTTTAGCACCATCTGAGTATCTTTCACTTTTAATAGCATCATTTATATTATTTATTTTTACATTATAAATACAAGAATGTTTAACATGTTTTCTATAATAATTTTGTTTTTTTTGTTTTAAAAGCACCCCCTAAATATTTTATAGTGTCATCTGACTTTTCATAAATCTGATTTTGTTCGTGTTTTCCTTCACAGTATTTGAAATGTTTATATTCCCTCATTTTTTGTTTATAGCTCTAAATTTTACATAAATATTTGAACTTCTGTTTCTTTATTTGATAACTTTAGTTAGTGTGAATTTATTTCCAATTAAAAAAATAAAATCAGTGCTTTTAATCTTTCAATATTCACTCTGTCAAAATGCTCACCTTGCTTGGTTATATTACTGTAATCATGTATTTATTTCTGCTAGCTTTTAATTATAGTTGAGTAATACACTTAAATTGTTTGCTTCCTGATTTATCATAATTAAACTATATTATGGTGAATCTGCACTCTCAGACTGTGTACTCATACTTCCTTTAAATCTCTCACCCATTTAAAAATTCTACCCATTTAAAATTACATCCATATTTTTATATTATCCAGATTGATTACACTTATATTCTATTTTGTGCTAAAATCCCTGAAGTTTCCTAGCCTTAATTTCATATTCCAGTTGATGTAGTTCTCATTACTAAAGTTTTCTTTGATTGATTGTTTTTAATAATAGCAGCTTCTCTAATTCTAAGTTTTAAAATTTGTTTCTTGGCTAGAAGAAATTTTTTATGAATCTATTGAGATGATCACATGATTTTTGTTCCCTTATTGTTTCGTATTTTGAATTGCATTGACTGATTTCAATTGATTAAGTGTATTTAACCAATCCTTGCATTCCCGGGGAAAACTACATGGTCATACCTACTACAGTTTTTTACATATTGTGGGATGTAATTTTCTAATTTTTTTATTGAATTATTTTTATGTCCACAGGGAATACTTTTTGCATTTTTCCAAGTTTTTGAGTTTTAGTATCAGGGAATCACTTGCTTCATAAACTGAGTTTGGAAGTGTGGTAGAAAGAATAATGCCCCCTACCCCTCCCAAGATATGTTATCTTACATGGCAAGAGGGCTTTGAAGACGTGATTGGGTTAAAGATTTTGAGATGGAAAGATTGCCCTGCATTATCTGGTTAGGACCAATGATATCACAAGTTTCCTTATAAGAAGGAGGCAAAGATAGTTTTACTTCTTCCTTTCCAATTTGAATACATTTATTTCCTTTTCTTGCCTAACTGTTCCGGGTAGAACTTCTGGTACAATAATGAGTAGCAGTGGTAAAAGCGGGTATCCTTTTATTTTTGTTCCTGATCTTAGAGGGAAATATACCAGCCTTTCACAATTGAGTATGATATTACCTGTGGGTTTTTCAAAAATGCCCTTTATCATGTTGAGGACATTGTCTTCATTGCTGGTTTGCTGAGTATGTTTATCAAAAAGGCTATTAGATTTTGTTGGGTACTTTTTCTGCATCAATTGAGATGACCATGTTTTGTTTTTGTCCTTTCAGTTATTGTGGTGTAATACATTGATGAAGTTTTCTCAGAGTGAACCACCCTTGCTTTGCTGGAATAAATCTCACTTGGTCATGGTGTTTAATCCATTTAATAGGACATTGGGTTTAGTTTGCTAGTACCTTGTTGAAGATTTTTCACCTATATTCATAAAGGATATTGGTCTGTATTTCTCTTTTCTTGTGATGTTTTTTTCTGGCTTTGGTATCAGAGAACTTCTGGCTTCATAGAATGAGTTAAAAAAAATGTTCCCTCCTCTTTAAGTTTTTGGAAGAGCTTAGGAAGGATTGATATAAATTGTTCTTTAAATGTTGGTAGAATTCACTAATGAAACCATTGGGTCCTGGTCTGATCTTTATTGAGAGATTTCCAAATACTAATTCCACCTCTTTGCTTGTTATTGGTTCATCTAGATACTCTAATTCTTCTTGAGTCAGTTTAATAATTTCTGTAGTTCTAGTAACTTTTCCATTTCAGCTATATAATTTATTTGTGTGCAGTTGTCCACAGTATTATTTTCTAATCCTTTTTATTTGTATAAGACCAGTAGTTATTTGTATCTTCTCTCTTCTTCAGTCTATCTAAAGGTTTGACAATTTTTTTTATTTTTCAAAGAGGAAACTTTTGGTTTCATTGATTCTCTCTTTTGTTTTTCTATTATCTCTTTCATTTATCTTTGCTTTAATCTGTATTCTTTTCCTTCTGTTAACTTCGGTTTGAATCTCTCTTCTTTTTCTAGGTTTTCAATGTGTAAGTTAGGTTATTGATTTGAGATTATGCTTCTTTTTCACTGTAGGCATTTGCATAAGCATTGCCTTTGCTGTATCCCATAAGTTTTGGTATGTTGTTTTGCTTTCATTTGTCCCCAATTATTATCCAATTTACCTTGTGATGTCTTCTTTGATCCATTGGTTGTTTAAGAGTGTGTTCTTTAGTTTTGACAGCTGGGATTTTTTCAGTTTTCAATTAGTTATTTATTTTTATCTTCATTCCACTGTGGTCAGAAAAGATACTTTGCATGATTTCAACCTTTTAAAATTCATTGAGGCTTATTTTGTAACCTAACATATGGTCTATTCTGGACAATGGTGCATGTGCACTTGAGAGAATGTATATTTTGTTGTTGGCAGGAGCATTTTACATATGTCTCTTTGGTCTGTTTTCTAACGTTGTTTAGGTCCACTGTTTTCTTATTGATCTTTTGTCTAGATATTCTACACATCATTGAAAGTGTTGTATTGAAGTCTCCAAATATTATTGTAGAACTGTCTGTTTTCTCCCTGAAACTCTGTTAATGTTTGCTTTATACATTCTGGGGTGCTCAAACTATTTGTGTCTTTACGGGTAAGGTATGTCTCTTGAAGACAACTTACGTTGGATCATGTTTTTTTTAAATGCTTTCTGCCAATCTCTACATTTTGATTGGAGAGTTTAATTTACTTACATTTTATGTAATTACTGATAAGGCAGGATTTACTTCTTCCATTTGCTATTTGTTTTTGATATATCTTATACCTTTCATGACTTTGATTTATTCCATTATTGCCTTCTTTTCTGTTTACTTGATATTTTTTGTAATGTACCATTGTGATTCTCTTCTCTTTTCATTTTGCATATATATTTTAAATATTTTCTTTGTGGTTACAATGGGGATTACATTTAACATACTAAATTTATAACAATAAAACTTGAGTTGATACTAACTTCACTCCCCTTTATGTTTTTGTTGTCACAAATTACATTTTTATACATTGCTTGACAAATAACAGATCTACAGTTATTTTATGCATTTGTGTTTTAAATCATGTAAGACATAAAAATGGAATTAGAGACCAAAAATACAATACTGGCGTATATATATATTTAAAACTACATGTCATATATATATGTATATATATATAAAACTTTGAGTTACTGTCTAGTGTCTTTTCATTTAAACCTGAAGGTTTCCCTTTAGCATTTCTTGTAGGTAAGATCTAGTGGTAATGAATCCCCTCAGCTTTTGTTTATCTGGAAGTGTTTTAATTTCACTGTCATTTTTGAAGGACAGTTTTGCCAGGTTTTAAAAAAAACAACTTTTAATTTTTTTCTTTCAACACTTTACATGTCATCTCACTGCCTTCTGACCTCCATGGTTCCTGATGGAAAATTGCTCTTAATTTTGAGGATTCCTTTTATGTGGTAAGTTACTTCTCTCTTGCTCCTTTTTCTTTTGAGAGCCTCTCTTTGTCTTAGGCTTTTGATTGTTTTATTATAATGTAGCTCCACATTTATCTTTTTGTGTTATGCTTATTTGAAATTGCTTGAGCTCCTTGGACTAGTATATTCATGTCTTTCAACAAATATGGGAAGTTTTCAGCCATTATTTCTTCAAATGTTTGTTCTGCCCCTTTTTCTCTTTCTTCTCTTGCTGTGACTCCCACAATACATGTATTGGTCTGCTGAATGGTGTCCCACAGGTCCCCTAGCCTGTGTTCTATTTTATTCATTCTTTTTTCTTTCTGTCCCTCAGACTATAATTTCAATTGTCCTATTGACCAGTTCACTGATTTTTTTCTTCTCCCTGCTCAATTATGCTGTTCAACCTCTCTAGTGAATTTTTCATTTCAATGCTGGTATTTCTATTTTTTTTCCTTTTTATAAATTCTATATTTTTATTACCATTCTTGTTTGATTCGTATGTCATTTCCTTGATTTCCTTTAGTTATTTGTTCGTATTTGCTTTTTGTTCTTTGAGCAGATTTAAGACAGTTGTTTTAAAGTCTTTACCTAGTAAGCCCAGAGTCTGAGCTTTCTCAAGTATAGTTTCTTTCACTTTCTTTTGTATGTTTTAATGGGTCATCCTTTCTTGTCTCTTGTATGCGCTGTTATTTCTTTTGTTGAAATCTGTACATTTGAATATTATAATGCAGTAACTGCAAATAAGTGTCCCTACCTTCCTCAGGGTTTGCTCTTTTATTGATTGTTGAAGGCTGTAATAGTGTGTTTGTGAAGTGATTTTTTTCCAAACCATTTTTGTGTGTGTTCATCGAAGTCTCTGTTGCTTTAACTTCTAGTCAGCTATTCAGCTACTGTTTTGACAGTAATTTCCTTGTATACCAGGAGATTAAAAAAAAAAAAAAAAAAACAGGAAAAAGAAAAAACAAGACAAAACAAAACAAAACCAACCTCTCACCACTCAGTTTTTCCAGGTTGGCTCTGTGCTGAGGTTCTCCTTTAATGCTTAACCAGAATTTCACTGAGCCTACAGTTTAACCTGAGGTGAAAATGTAGTGTGTTTCCAAGTCTTTTCAGAGCATGCATCTTGCCATGGGTTTGTAATATGATTACTTAATTCCCACTTATACGTGTATGCTCCTGAATGCCCTAATTTCCACAAGACTCTCTCCCCAGCTTTTCCTTCAAATCCTCTATCATAAGTCTCAACCAAAATCTTTTGCCCACGTGGCTGCTGTTTGATCAGTCCCTCACAGTGTTTTTGTCCAAGTCTGTTGCTTCCCTGCCCTCCATGAATCCAAGATAGATGAAACAGAGATGAGCACCAGATTGGTTAGAACAGATACACACAATTATTTGTAAATAAGGTCTGCTTTGCTCCCTCAGGACCAGGGAGAAGGGTACCACACTGGGAACTCATGTTTCTCAGTCTCCAAGATTGTCACTGAGTTGGGGAGGGAATGGGACAAGTACACATACGGACACCACCAAATTTTCCTACTTTTTTTTTTTTTTGGTAACTTGGATAGAAAACAAATTTCCCATTTTATTTGTAACTATACACTTCAGAGGTATTAATTATATTCACAAGGTTGTACTGCCATCGCCACCATCCGTTACCAAGACTTTTCCATGACCCCAAACAGAAACTCTGTAACAATTAGGTAATGACTTTCCATTCATCCCTCTCCCCAGTCCTGGGGAAACTTTAATTTACCTTCTATCTCTATGAAGTTTTTATTCTAGATATTTCATATACGGGGAATTGAATCATACAATATTTTTCCCTTTGCATCTGACTTACTTCACTTAGCCTCATGGTTTCAGTGTTGACTCATGTATCAGAATATCATTTGTTTTATGATTGAATAAAATTCCATTCTTTGTATATATGACATTTTGTTTATCCATTCATCTGGATGGATACTTGGGTTGTTTTCACCTTTTGGCTATTGTGAAATGCTGCTGTGAACACTGACAGACAAGAATCTGTTTATGTTTCTGTTTTCAAATCTTTGGGTTAAATACCTAGAAATGAAATTGCAGGGCCATATGGTAATTCTTTGTTTAATCTATCATTTTTATGTTGCCTTTGTCTTGATTCAGCATTTGCTTGGGTGCTATAAACTCTAGACTCTTTTTTGGAGTTCTGATAAAATTGGTTCTGACAGTTTCTGCTTATATTTCAATGTTTCTGTAGGGGGACAGGAGTTTGGAGCTGCCTACTTTGCCATCTTGCGGATGTCCCTCTTTTAGGGACATCTTTTTTTTTTTTTTTTTTTTTTTAAATTCAGTTTTATTGAAATACTTTCACACACCATACAATCATCCATGGTATACAATCCACTGAGGGACATCGTTTTTAAGGTCACAGTTTTGATCTTTTCTGTGGCATGTCTTTATGGTGTGTGCTCATTAAACATAGGAATGTTATTATTTTCCCTGTTCTCGTATTTCTTTTACTAACTTAGTGTGGAATTAGACCTCAATAGTTTTCTGTTGCTCATATTTTTTTTAAATTAATCATTTTGAACTCTTAGAAGGTGGTAAGGTTCAATACAGTTTTTTCTCAGTTCACAGAGCCCCTTCTTGTCTTCTTTTTATGTAGACTTTGAAATTATGGAAGGTTGCTTTCTGAGATTGCCAGACTCTATTTTCTTCCACATCTTCATCTGGACCTTCTCCCTTCTCTTTACTTTGTCTCTATTTTTGCCCTGCTCAGTTTTTATGTCGCACATAGCAATTTCTTCTCCATATGGTTCCTGTCCTTGAAGGGCATTCCTAAACTAGTCCAGCCTCTTCCATCCTTGTGCTCACCCTAATGGAATGGGCTAAACCACCTCAAGTGTTGGGTACTGTTCCCAAATTGGTCACCCATGCTCTCCAATGAGAATCTATTAGCAATTCTGAGATCCTATTATCCTCATGTCTATCTGCCACCACATTGCTTCTCTCTTTTGTCTCCACACAGACACTGGTGCCATGTAGATCTTGTGGCTATTGGTAGTTTGTCTTCATGCTGTTGTGTTTTCTCATTTGGGGGTATAATTTGTAACCTACACTTATTTTAAATATTGGCACCCTGGCTTTGGTCTTGCTAACTATTTTCTCGTTCTGCTTTAATATGTATATTTGGAGATATTCAAAACTTATGCCACTGCTTCCTCCATCTTCCCAGGATCCTCAAGAGTGATATTTTAAATTACCAATTAATTAACACATGCTTTTAGTCATTCAATTATTTGCATTTAGTTAATACTTTCTAGTTTGGCAATATGACAAAGACCATGGGTGTCTCTTAGCATAACAAAGCAATTTTATTTCTCATAAAATATCCAAAGAGCATAATCATATAAGACTGCATGATACATGGGCAAGAATTTTCATTGGAGTGGATTTACAATTGCAAAAATTAACACCAATTTATATTTAAAATAACAATTAATTGGTTCAATAATTAAAGGATAAAATGCCATCTAACCAATAAGAATCTGATGTAGAAATATATTCAGAAATGAAAGTGTTAAGTGAGAAATAAAGATTACAAACCAGGCTCTACAATATAATAATTTTTTCATAAATCTTAAAGATTTAAATAAAGACGTATCTATTTATATTTAATATGATGCCTTTTATTAACAAAAAACAGTTTTATGTGTATCTCTTTTTGTAGATATATCTCTGAAGATAAAATGTTACAGTGATCAATTTGTATGGTGGAATTTTCATAGTTTATTTACACCCTTACCTTTTTATTTTTAAATGTGAATTCAGAATTCTGTTTGTTCAACGCCTTGACCTACTTATGTTTGTTAAGTGTTAACCTATATAGAATGGTTACCAAGATGTGTCAACAATGGAATTGTCAATAAATTCCAGAAAGGCTGTAGCTTGTGGTGTATATTACAAAAAGGATTTTCTTTTGCTACGTACCTCTGTAATTTGGTTTATTTGCAGTCACTAAAGAGTTATTGGTTTGCAATTTCTGATTTTGATCTGGGGCGTGGAATTTCCCATCACTCAGCAAAGTGTATGATAGTCTATTAGGCTTTTAGAGATAGGAGATCAAAAGGAAATAAAATCCTGTAATCTATAGGTAAACTGAAAGGAAATGGGAAAACAAAGGCCCTAATTTTTTTCTGTCTTGTTTCATTGGTTTTTAATGAACTGTTTAAGTTTATTGAGTAATAAAGGCAAGCCAGATGTTTAATGGTCCAATGAAGTAATTAATTGGTACTTCTGGCTTAACAATGTTTTGCCTATAAGCCTCCATGGCACAATTTCAAATATATTAGGTTGTTTAATTGCATTAACCATGCCAATTTAACCCTTTATGCAACTAATGACAATGAAATATTTTTATTTCCTGCTTTTCTTTTACTTTGTGTACATATATATGAGTATAAGAATTTAGAAAATGAAACTTTATCAATTTCCCCATTTCTATAATAACAACATTTGAATAATCACTGTACCTTATCTATTCTACCATAGATTTTTTTTTCTTTTATGTGTCTCTTTTTGCCATTGTTCTAGTTCAGATACTTATCATCTATGTTTTGGAAACTTACAATGACCTCATCTTGTTCTAATGCATGCTCACACTTTCTTGAGGATGTTTTCCCTAATGCTCCAGATTAAAGCATGTCACTTCAGATATAAAACTTTTGATGACTCACCACATCTTATGATGGGGGTGGCCCATACAAAATGTCTTTGGGGGCTAGGCAGGTCCAGAGGTAGCATAAATGAGTTCCCTATTCAATACAAGAGAGGGCAATAGGGGCTGTGGAACACACTGCTGGAAAAAGAAATGCATCTGCAAGTCAAAACACTACAGTTTTGTGACCTCTGCCCTTAAATGGAATTCCAAATCCATATATAAGCGTACAAAGCATCTCATTACCTGTTCCACACACATCTTCCCATTGGTCACCTGTCTTTTTTTATTGTGAAATATAACATATGTACAGAACAGTGATAACTTTCAAAGTACAATTTAATAAGTAGTTAGAGAGCACATTTCAAAGAATGTTATGGGTTACAGTTCCACCATTACAGCTATTTCCTTATTGTGAAATATAACATATACAGAAAGATGACAACTTTCAAAGTATGATTTAACAAGTAGTTATATAGATAATTTCAAAGAATATTATGGGTTTCAGTTCCACAGTTTCAGTTATTTCCTTTTTGTGAAATATAACGTATATACAGAAAAGTGGTATCTTTCAAAGTACAATTTAACGAGGAACTATAGAGCACCTTTCAAAGAATGCTATGAGTTACAATTCCACAATTTCCATTATTTCCTTCTAGCTATTCTAATACCATACCATCTAAAATATATATATAAAGATTCAGTAGTCATAATTCTTTGTTGAATCCTGTTTTGTCTGTTGCTATCCCATCCTCTTGTCTAATCACTTTCTTGATCTTCAGGGATCTCTAACTTGCTCATATTGAAAAGGGTGTTGACATTATGGGGAAGTGGGCTGCATCTGGTTGATGTTTTTGAAGAAACTATTGCCTCTAGGTTTTGGAACATGCAATATCACTCCTTAATTCACTCAGCATTATGTCTTCAAGGTACATTCATTTTACCATAGTTCAGGACCTTGTTCCTTCTTACTGCTTCATAGTATTCCATCATATGTATATACCACATTTTGTTTATCCACTCGTCTGTGAAGGACGTTTGGATTGTCTCCATCTCTTGGCAACTGTGAACAATGCCACTATGAACATCGGTGTGCAAATGTCTGTTCTTGTCACTGCTTTCAGATATTCTGGGTATATTCTGAGAAGTGGAATTGCTAGATCATGGGGTAAATTGATATCTAGTTTTCTGAGGAAATGCCAAATTGTCTTCAATGGTGGCTGTGCCATTATGCATTCCCACCAGCAACAAATAAGAGTTCTAATTTCTCCATATCTTTTCCAGCATTTGTAGTTTCCTGTTTGTTTAATGGCAGACATTCTTATTGATGTGAGATAGTATCTCATTGTGGTTTTGATATGCATTTCCCTAATAGATAGTGAAGATGAACAATGTTCATGTGTTTTTTTAGCTGTTTGTATTTCTTCTTTGAAAAAATGTCTTTTCAGGTCTTTTGCCCATTTTATAATTGGGCTATTTGTACTGCTGTAGTTCAGTTAGAGGATTTCTTTATATATGCTGGCTATCAGTCTCTTATCAGATAAATGGTTTCCAAATATTTTCTTCCATTGCATTGGCTGCCTCTTCACCTTTTTGACAAAATCTTTTGAGGTACAGAATTTGATTTTGAGGAGTTCCCATTTATCTGTTTTTCCTTTCGTTGCTTGTGCTTTGGGTTTAAGGTCTAAGAAGCTACCTCCTAGTACAAGGTGTTTGTGCCTGTCTGAAATTGTTATGGACCCAGAAGAGCCATGATCTTTTAATCCAGTCTTGTTGGGTGGAACTCTTTGATTGAGTGTTTCCATGGAGATATGACTCAGCCAACTGTGAGTGAGACTTTTGATTAAATTATTTCCAAGGAAATGTGACCCCACCCATTCTGGATGGGTCTTGATTAGATAACTGGAGTCCTTTAAGAGAGCTCAAAAAGAGAGAGAAACCTGAGAGACATATTTTGGAGAGAAGCTAAGATATGTAATCCAGAGTTTTCTCCTGGCAGAAGCTAATAGCCAACACAGACCCATATGCTTGGAGATGCTGGGAGATGCCAACAGAAGAATATTTGGAGATAATTAAGCTAAGAGATGAAGCCCAGAGTTTGCCCCAGAGAAGCTGAGAGGACCCCCAGATACTTATAGAGAAATGCCCTGTGAGAACAAGCAAGAATGCATAGGAGCTGAGAAAGAGAAACTAGGAGAGACAGAAGCCCAGAAACATTTTGGAGAAAGCCATTTTGAAACCAGAACCTGGGAACCAAGGGCCAGCAGACACTAGCCACATGCCTTCCCAGCTGACAGAGGTGTTCCAGACACCATTGGCCATTCTTCAGGGAAGGTATCCTCTTATTGATGCCTTAGTTTGGATGCTTTTATGGCCTTAGAGCTGTAAATTTGTAACCTAATACATCCCCTTTATAAAAGCCAATCTGTTTCTTGTATTTCGCATAATGGCAGCATTAGCAAACCGGAACAGTCTTGAAGATGTTTCCCCACATTATCTTCTAGGAGTTTCATGGTACTGTCTCTTATATTGAGGTCTTTGATACACGTTGAGTTAATTTTTGTATAGAGTGTGAGGTATGGGTCCTCTTTCATTCTTTTGGATATGGAGATCCAGTTCTCCCAGCCCCATGTGTTGAAGAGACTGTTCTGTCCCAGTTCAGTGGATTTGGGGGCCTTATCAAAAATCAGTTGACCATAGATCTAGGGGTCTATTTCCAAACTCTTGATGCAATTCCATTGATCAATCTTTGTGCCAGTACCATGCTGTTTTGAATACTCTGGTTTAATAGTAGGCTTTAAATTCAGGAATTGTACATCCTCCCCACTTCATTCTTCTTCTGTAGAATGTTTTTGGCAATTTGAAGTCCCCTTCCCTTCCAAATAAATTTGATAACTATCTTTTCCAAGTTTGTAAAGTAGTTATTGGAATTTTGGTTGAAATTGCATTAAATCTGTAGATCACTTTGGGTCAAATTGACATCTTAATAGCGTTTAGCCTTCCTACCCATGAACATGGAATATATTTCCACCTATTTAGGTCCTCTGTGATTTCTTTTACTAAAGATTTGTAATCTTCTGTATAGATGTCCTATGTATTTTATTTTTATAGTTGCCATTGTGAGTGGAATTTTTTTCTTGTGTGTCTCTTCAGTTAGGTCATTTCTAGTGTATAGGAACATTACTGACTTCTGTGCGTTAATCTTGTATCCCACCGTTTTGCTGAATATGTTTATTAGCTCAAGTAGTTTTGTCATTGATTTCTCAGGATTTTCCAAATATATGATCATATCATCTGCAAATAATGACAGTTTTATTTCTTTATTTCCAAGTTGGATGCTTTTTGTTCCTTTGTCTTGCTGGATTGCTC
Organism: Choloepus hoffmanni; assembly: GCA_000164785.2. Taxonomy (NCBI): domain Eukaryota; kingdom Metazoa; phylum Chordata; class Mammalia; order Pilosa; family Megalonychidae; genus Choloepus; species Choloepus hoffmanni. Next base: position 271,486 of record KN188993.1, read on the forward strand.
TGTCTAGTACTTCTAGCACAATGTTGAAAAATAGCGATAATAGAGGGCAGCCTTGTCTCATTCCTGATCTTAGGGGGAAGGCTTTCATCTCTCACCATTGAGTACTGTGCTGGCTGTGGGTTTTTCATATATGCCCTTTATCATATTGAGGAAGTTTCCTTCAATTCCTACTTTTTGAAGTGATTTTATCAAAAAAGCATGCTGAATTTTGTTGAATGCATTTTCAGCATCTATTGAGATGATCATTTGATTTTTCCCTTTCAATTTGTTAATGTGTTGTAATACATTGATTCATTTTCTTATGTTGAACCATCCTTGCATGCCTGGAAGGAACCCCACTTGATCATGGTGTATGATTCTTTTAATGTATCTTTGGATTTGATTTGCAAGTGTTTTATTGAGAATGTTCACATCTATATTTATTAGGGAGATTGGCCTGTAGTTTTCTTTTCTTGTAGTATTTTTATCTGGTTTTGGTATTAGAGTGATGTTAGCTTCATAAAATGAATTAAGTAGTTTTCCTTTTCCTTCAATTTTTTGAAAGAGTTTGAGCAGGATTGGTTTCAGTTATTTTTGGAATGTCTGTTAAAATTCCTCTGTGAAGCCATCTGGCCCCGGGCTTTTATTTGTAGGGTGCTTTTTGATGACTGATTGGATCTCTTTGCTTGTGATTGGTTTGTTGACATCTTCTGTTTCTTCTCAGGTTAGTCTAGGCTGTTCATGTTTTTCCAGGAAATTATCCATTTCCTCTCATCTAGTTTGTTGGCATACAGTTGTTCATAGTATCCTCTTATGATTTTTTTAATTTCTTCAGGATCCACAGAAATCTCCCACTTCTCATTTCTTATTTTGTTTATTTGGGTCTTCACTCTTTTTTCTATGTCAGTCTAGTTAAGAGTTTTTCAATCTTATTGATCTTCTCAAAGAACCAACTTTTGGTTTTATTTATTCTCTCTTTTTTTTTTTCCCCAGGTCATTTATTTCTGCTTTACTCCATGTTATTTCATTTTTTCTTCTTGCTTTATGGTTATTTTGTTGATCATTATCTATCTTCTTCAGTTGTTCAGCTAGGTCTTTGATTTTAGCTCTTTCCTCCTTTTTAATGTATACATTTAGTGCTATAAATTTCCCCCTCAGCAGCACCTTTGCTTCATCCCATAGGTTTGATATGGCAGGTTCTTGTTTTAATTTGTCTCTAGTTATTTACCAATTTCTTTTGCAATTTCTTCTTTGACCCACTGATTGTTTAGAAATGTGTTGCTTAACCTCCACATATTTGTAAATGTTCTGGTTCTTTGGTGGTTATTAACTTCTAGTTGTATTCCATTATGGTCAGAGAATGTGCTTTGAATAATTTCAATCTTTTTAAATTTATTGAGGCTTGTTTTATGCCCCAGCGTATGATCTATCCTGGAGAACATTCCATGAGTAATAGAGAAGAATGTATATCCTGGCAATTTGGTATGTAATGCTCTATATATGTATATTGATTCTAATTCATTTAACAGATTGTTTAGGTTCTTAATTTCCTTATTGGTCCTCTGTCTTGTTGTTCTATCTATAGAAGAGAGTGATGTATTGAAGTCTCCCACTATTATTGTAGAAACATATATGGCTTCCTTCAGTTTTGCCAATGTTTTTCTCATGTATTTTGGAGCACCTTATTGGGTGCACAAACATTTATGATTGTTATTTCTTCTTGGTGAATTGTCCTTTTTTTTAAATGTACAGTGTCCTTCTTTGTCTTGTATTACAGCTTTGCATTTAAAATATATATTGTCTGATATTAGTATTGTTACCCCTGCTTTCTTTTGGCTGCAGCTTGCATGGAATATTTTTTCCATCCTTTCATTTTCATTCTCTCAGTGTTGCTGGGTCTAAGATGAGCCTCTTGTAAACAGCATATTAAGGGATCATACTTTTTAATCCATTCTGCTAATATTTATCTTTTAATTGGGGAATTTAATCCATTCACATTCAATGTTATTACTGTGAAGGCAGTTTTTGAATCAACTATCTTATCCTTTGGTTTTTATTTGTCAGATCTGTTTTGCCACCATCTCTCTCTCTCTTTTTTTTTTTCTTTTAGGTTACACATACTAATATTATTCAGTTCTTTGCCCCTCTCCAGGCCTCTCTCTTCTTTCTTTTTTTCTTATCTTGTAGAACTCCATTTAATATTTCATGTAGGGCAGGTCTCTTGTTAACAAATTCTCTCAGTATTTGTCTGTGAAAATTTAAAATTCTCCTTCAATTTTGAAGGAAAGCTTTGTGGATAAAGAATTCTTCACTGGCAATTTTTCTCTTTTAGAATCTTGACTATGTCAGACTACTGCCTTCTCACCTCCATGGTGTCCACTGAGTATTTAGTACTTAATCTTATATGGTTTCCTTTGTATGTGGAGAATAGCTTCTCTCTTGCTGTTTTCAGGACTTTCTCCTTCTCTTCAGCATTTGACAATCTGATTAGTATATGCCTTGGGGTGGGCTTATTTGGATTTATTCTATTTGGAGTTCATAGGGCATCTTTGATTTGCATGTTTATGTCATTTAGAAATGTTGGTAAGTGTTCCCCAACTCTGTCTTCAAATATTTTTCCTAGCCCTTTACTCTTCCCTCCTCCTTCTGGGACACCATTGAGTCTTGCATTTGTACACTTCAGTTTGTTCATCATTTCCTTGAAATCCATTTCAAATTTTTTGGTTTTTTTCACCATTTGTTATTTTGTGCATTGTCATTCAGCTGTTGTGTCCTCTAGTTCACTTATTCTTTCTTCTGCCTCTTCAGATATGTTTTGTGTCTGTAGCATATCTTAAATTTGATCAACAGTATCTTTTATTTCCATAAGATCTGCTATTTTTTTTAATTTATTCTTTCAAATTCTTGTTTATGCTCATCTGGAGGACATATTCTTGATGTCTTTTATGTACTTAGCCAACTCAATGACGTTTTTCTAGAGATTAGTGTGTACATCTTTGATTAATTGCTCCAAGTTCCATGTTTGCTTTGCCCTTGGTCATTTGGCTTGTCTGTATCTTCTTGTTTCTTCATGTACTTTAGAATTTTCTTTTGTCCTTGTGGCATTTGCTTATCTTGATAAGGTTATTTTGGGAAATGCAGGATTATTTGAACATTTATGTATATTGGCAGAACCACAGCTTGCTGGAGTGTGCTTTCCCTGTCTTCCCAGCAGATGGTGCTCTTGAGCCACTGCTCATACTCAAGCCAGGTCTCCCCCAACTTAGCCTGTATTCTGGGCAGGGTTCACACTGGGTGGAAATCCAATCAGAGCACCTCCTCTCTGTGTGCACTGGACACTGCTAGCCTAGTGGGAGGGGGACATGCCCTGCATGGTTCAGCAAGGAGTTGCTCCAGGGCTCAGTGGGTTGGTGGTTCCCTCAGCTCTGATTGGACCACTCTGGGCTGTCAGGTTGTGTGTCTCACCCTCCAGCTCAACTGTACTGCAGTCCATGTCTGCTGTGTGCCCTTGAGCCCCTGGGGTTGGGGTGAATCTCCTGGTGCTTCTGTGAGACACTCTTGCTTTTCCCCACCTCTCAGCTGGGAATCCATGGGCTTCCGTGGTGGAAGAGCAAATGTGGTCACCACAAATCTGCTGAATCCTGAGTTCCCTCCCAGGAGATCCAAGCTGTGGAGTTGTGAAGGGTTATCTTCCCAGCCAATTGCTGAGATGGGTGCACAGGGCATGGGAAGATTCTCTCTCCCATGCTTGGTGGTCAGCTCCAGCTGCCAGTCTGGCAGCAGTCCTGGCTGAACAAACTCACCCATCCTTACAGGTGCTTTCTCTCCACCTCTCCATCCAAGTCCCTACTATGTGTGGTAGAAGTCTTTGACCAGCCGGTCACACCCTGGAACTCCTGTTCTGGGGCACATTCTGCCCTTTATCTACTTTTTTTCACAGAGGGGATGTTTGCTCTGCCTCTCCTAATCTGCCGTCTTCCCAGAAGTCTCATCACCCTTCTTGAATAAGAACAGGCACTATTTCTGGATTGACACAAGCCTTCACTCTCCATGACCCTCCTGCCCCCATTTATCCCCACACCAACACACACTTTGGGGTCATACTTGGTCACTTTTCAGTAACAAATCAAGTTTTCCTTTTGTGAATAATTCTCTGGTATCTCAGTGTCCTTGGTAGCTGATTACTTATACTTGAGCTCTCCCCTTATTGTTGCTTGTATATAACTCAGTTTGAATCTATCATCATATATTGTGATTATTTATTTATACAAGTTTCTTAAGTTATGCTCCAAAGCTTCTTGGGGAAAGAAACTGTGTGCCCTTCCTCTGTCAGTCCTTTGTACCTGTCCCAGTGACTGGTCCATGTTTAGCAAAAACATCCAAATAAATTTATTCTGCACTTTAATTTGGTCATGAGGCAAGCAATAGCATTACACTTTTTGTTTAAGTTTGTATTCTAAAGCCTGTGTTCTAAATCCTGTGTACAGCTCAGCAGAACACAGCAGTCTTCTTTTTCTTGTCTGTCTCTTGAGTTTGCTGGTAGCATTTTGCCTATTGAAAATTATCTCTAGACATCAAGTTCTTTTAGTGAAAAAGGACTGAGCCTGTAGATTGTAAGCAGATCTAAAAAGACTTCTGGTTTAGTGGGAGAGTTTTACAAGCTACACCAGTTCATGGAAATCCTGGCCTCACTACTTACTGCATGATTTTAGAGAAATTATTCACTTTTTAAATTTCTTTTTCAGTATATTCAGAGTAATCAACAATACATACTTGATCATATTGCTGTCAAAGTATAATTAGGTGTTTTATGCAAAGTGTTAGCCCAGTGCCTGGCACATGGTCAACAACCCAGGAAAGTGATTTCCTCCTCCCACCACCTTCCCCTTTGGCAGCTATGAGGTAGCCTCTCTATATAAATTCCATAGCAATCAGATTCTAAAAACTCTGTCCCAGAAAGTATGCTCACTGCACATAATTCTTGGAAACCAAGGCAGGAAAGGGAATTTTTAGAGTTTCAGAGAAAGGATTTCAAACTGTCCCTTCCTCTAAAATCCCTTTGCCGGGAAGACCTGTTTCAATTTGAGTGCTCTGCTCGATTGAAATTCCAAATATGTTCTCAGTCATCTCAGGAACAAAAATCCCAGTGGGGATACTGATGTGGTCTTGGAGTATTTTATATAAAAGGTCAGCATTTCCTCTGCTTGAGGGAGCACAATGATCCCACTGTCATGCTTGTAGCCAACCTACCTGAGAATCCAAGGAGATGGGCAGGTTGGGGATAGGGACATAAGGCAAAGTCACCTGTTAACTTTTTGGACATGTAAGTTTGAGTTGCTCACTGAACATTTTCAAATTGAGAGGAGTCAGGGGAAGACTTTTAGCTCATACCTTTTAGAAAATAGTACGAGGAACTAGTTGCTGATAGACAGGTAACATTTTTAACTGACTCAAACAGACTACCGCAGTCTACCTTGGTGTGAATTTTTCTGCTTCTGGGAATTCATAAAGGAGCCGCCGGCCAGTAAATAACAAAGTCTTACAAAACAAAACAGAACAAAACAACTGTCTGCTGGTTTTATGCTGATGCAGCATCCAGGTGTCAAGTAAATGTAATCAGAGCTCCAAAGTTAATTAGCTTCATGAAATCCAATCTTTGGTGTGTCTTGAGATTATAGTATCTCACCAGCCTTATGTGTTTGAACTCACCTGAAATCTGTCACTACATATGGAAAAGTATATAAGTCACCATGCAACTCAGAGCACCTCACATATCATGAGTATTTCTGCCACTAATTTTTGTTGCCGTTTCAAAGCTAAATTTCCTTCAGCGATATGCGTTTGTGTTCTTGAACAGCAAATGTGAGCTGCATATTCCCATGACTCACCTTCCAAATCTGGTCCAGGTCCTTATGTTACTCCTACCACCATGCAAGGCATCTGACTTCTGTGTCCATTGTATGATTTTTCAAACCATTCACACCCTTAATTTAACACAGATCTAAAAAATGAAAATCTGTTGTCAGAACATGAATAAGATACAAGGGAAAATGCATTAGATATTAAGTGTATGTCTTTATTCCTATTTATTGACTTGTTAGGAACAACGACCATGAGAGAAGATCCAGATCTCCTAAGCATTCACATAAATAAACATACAGAAATTCTGTTCTGATTGATTTCCTTTGTGGTAGCTTAATGGACTTCTTTTGTATGCCTATGAAACTCTTGGAGGATGTATCGACTTTATGGAAGAACAAACCATCACTCAATTGTTTATCATGCTTAATCACTCACCTGCCCTGAATCTCCCTTCTAATGAGAATTAAGCTGTCCCTCCATAACTTGATATCTGTATTGTCCATATCTCTGGATTTAATCTGTTTTTCTGGAATCAAAATCAGCTGCATTGTGCATTAAACTCTGCTTGGGGGAACTGATCTCAATAGAAGGAAGTTTTTCTTTTCTGGCTTTTGGAGACCCTGCTTTTAGAGCCATTGCTGAGGACTATGTCAGTGCCCTTTACCAATCAAATCAAATGTAGCTTTTAATCAAATTAGAGATTTAATTGGGCAGATGAAACTGCAGTTTTTACTCAGTGTTCTGTCTGGAGCAGTGAGTGGATGGCTGCCATTTGTCTCACAATCTGTTTCTTAACCATATCATTTCCCAGATTTCAAATCAGAGTTCAACACAATTATTTAATTTTGGAGTTGAAATCATTCTCAGACATTGAGACCCTGTAACATCCCATCTGGGTAGTGAGTGCTAAGACTGGCAATGGAAATCGCATCTGACTCTCAGTCCAGTTTTAGGGTCTGGGGAATTACTAATGACTTAGAAAATCATTATATCATTCTAATGCAAAACACATTAAACATGAGTAACACAGGATGATTTATAGGTACCATTAAAACAAAACTGTAGCCATATTTTATTTTCTTAAACTACCAAAAAAAATACATATTTGCATATGGATATATATATATACAAATATATATATAAATATATATATACACACACACTCGTTTGCTATATACATGCTAATGTCATCTGTAGTATTAGATGACTGACAATAGAAGTTTGAAGATTTCCACTGATAAAAAAATAATGGGGAACATTTTCAAATACAAGTGCACAGAACTTCTTCAAGAGATTTTGATTTGGGTTTGGATAGAGCTCATAATATTCATTTTGTCATCCTCCTTCCCTGAATTCTGGTGCAGATAGCCATGGATTTTACTTTTAACAACACTGATTTATTATGTTCCTTCTTATACTTTCTGTGAGGGATTTTTTTCCTTAAAATAAGAAAAACTATAGAGAATTTGGTTTTTCTTCTGAAAGTTCACTTAGGGTGGAGTGTAGAAACCAGCTTCCAATTGTCCTATTTCAGTTGTACGTTTGTTATGATTTCAATCAGAAACTTGATTCATTGTACTGATTATGCCAATCTTGGTTTTGCTTCAGCAGCAAATGATATTGAAATACACCTGTTTGACCTCAATTCTCCTGAAACTCGTCTTTTAAGCTCTAAATAGGAAAGTGAGACTGACAGTAAATTCAGCCCCACATTGACTCCCTCCTGCAACACGTCAGCTGCCTGTGCCTTCTTTCCCTTTCTGTGTCCGAGGAAGATCTAGTCGTTAAGCCTTCTGCCCCTTGGGAGTGTGTAGCTTTGAGGGAATATTATTATTTGAGCTGCTGCATGACTTGGATTGTAGGTTGTTATTTATTTTTTTTTTTTTGGCACCCTTTTAAAAATAGTTTCCTGCATTTTTGTGATTTAGATATTCTGCTTCTAATAATAGCATTTATGTCACCAAGAATCTCCAAAGCAGTTCCAATAAAACTTGCCAAAATTTCACGTTTTGAAGCTCAATCTTTAGGAGTACATAGCTTTAATGTTAACTGCTTGACACAAATGCAGTTTTAAAAGTAAGCCACATTTGTCTCACCATATGGTGTGTAATGTCTCTAGTCTCCTCCAGCTAGTCACTAACTGCCAGTAAAAGACCATGATGCATGACGTTCTGCCTGGGTATTGTCTTTATTTGATTGGGTTTTCATTTTATTTTTCTTTAATTTTTTCTTACTTTCATTTTTTTTTCAGATTTTATAGTGGTAACATATGCATAACATAAAATTTCCCTTTTTAACCATTTTTAAGGGTACAACTCAGTGGTATTATTTACATTCACAATGGTTGGCTACCCTCAACACCATCCAGTGCAAAGACTTCTTCTTGACCCCAAACAGAATCTATGGACCCTTTTAGCAATAACTCCCCATTCTGCCTTCCCTCCAGGCCCTTGGTAATCTTTAATCTACTTTCTGTCTCTATGAATTTGTTTATTCTAGGTGTTTCATGTGAATGAGCTCATACAATGTTTGTCCTTTTGTGATTGGCTTATTTCACTAAATATGACATCTTTGAGGTTCATCCGTGTTGTAGATGTATCAGAACGTAATTCCTTTTTACAGCTAAGTAATATTAATTGCCTATATATACCACACTTTGTTTATCCAATCATCTATTGGTGGATACCTGGATTGCTTCCATCTTTTGCTCAGAATGAATAATGCTGCTATGAACATTAGTGTATAAATATTTGTTCAAAAAATTTGAGTCCCTGTTTTCAATTATTCGGGGTATATACCTAGAAATGCAATTTCCCGGTAATATGGCAGTTCTAAATTTAACTTTCTGAGGAACTGCTAGCCAAACTGCCCCATCTTACATTCCCATCAGCAATGCATGAGGTTTCTTATTTCTCCACATCTTAACCAGTGCTTATTATTTTCCATATTTTTAATAACACCTATCCTAGTAGGTATGAAGTGGTATCTCATTGTGGTTTTGATTTGCAAGTCACTATTGACCTGCAAGTTGAGTATCTTCATGTGCTTATTGTCATTTGTATATCTTCTTTTTTTTAATTAAATTCAGTTTTATTGAGATATATTCACATACCATACAGTCATCCATGGTGTACAATCAGCTGTTCACAGTACCATCATATAGTTATGCATTCATCACTCCAGTCAATTTTTGAACATTTTCCTTACACCAGAGAGAATAAGAATAAAAAATAAAACTAAAAAGGAACACACAAATCATCCCCCCATTCCACCCTATTTTTCATTGAGTTTTTGTCCCCATTTTTCTACTCACGCATCCATACACTGGATAAAGAGAGTGTGATCCACAAGGTTTTCACAATCACACTGTCACCCTTTGTAAGCTGCATTGCTATACAATTGTCTTCAAGAGTCAAGGTTACTGGGTTGCAGTTTGATAGTTTCAGGTATTTACTTCTAGCTATTCCAGTACATTAAAACCTAAAAAGGGTTATCTATATAGTAAGAATGTCTACCAGAGTGACCTCTCGACTCCATTTGAAATCTCTCAGCCAGTGAAACTTTATTTTGTTTCATTTCACATCCCCCTTTTGATCAAGAAGATGTTCTCAATCCCATGATGTCAGGTCCAGATTCATTCCCGGGAGTCATATCCTGCATTGCCAGGGAGATTTACACTCCTGGGAGTCAGGTCCCACATAGAGGGGAGGACAGTGAGTTCATCTGCCAAGGTGGCTTAGTTAGAGAGAGAGAGAGAGAGAGGGCCACATCTGAGCAACAAAGAGGCACTCAGGGGGAGACTCTTAGGCACAATTATAAGCAGGTTCAGCCTCTCCTTTGCAGTAACGAGCATCATAAGGGCAAGCTCCAAAATAGAGGGCTCGGCACACCAAACTGTCAGTCCTCAATGTTTGTGAGAACATCAGAAACAATCCAGGTGAGGAAGTCCAACATTTCCACATTTTCCCCCGGCTCCTCAGAGGTCCCTGCATATATATTTTTATTCTTTGCCCAAATTGCTTTGGGATATGTCACTATTTCACTCTAACCTATACAAACCTACCATATCTCACTTCCTATTCAAAGTCCATGTACTTAATGGAGTTTGAACAAACTGACTGTAGAAGTTATATGGTTTAGAAAATATAGATCCTGCACCAAATAAACATCTGTTCTGTTGGTCCCACATGGAAGCTGAAGTTTTGAAACCCAGTCAGGTTTTGGGCCCAATTTGCCCTAGTCTTAACCAGATCTGCTTCATTCATATCTCTAATTGAAGTCTGGGCTCTTTTTCAGCTTTTTTTTTTTTTTTTTTTGACAGTTGCTGTATGCACTAATACTGACATTCATATCTGCCGAGCTCTAGTTCTGAGTTTCAGGTGTCACACAGATACCCAACGGTCCAGAGACCAATCAGGTTATAAACAAAGGGATCAGCGTCTCAGAGTTTGGAGATAGCCATTACAATTCAGGAATAGATTTGACTGCTGAAAGAGCATACAATCTAGGAACCATTACAATAATTATTCCCCTGATAGGCTGTGTTCTAAAATTCAATTCTGAGTTTGCACATTGTAGTTAGACCATATTGGTGAGGCATTATAGTGTTTGCCTTTGTTTCTGGTGTACTTCACTCAAAATGCTGTCTACAGGATCCATTCACCTCGTTGTGTGTCTAAAAGCTTCACTTCCTGTAGTTGCTCAATATTCCATTGTATGCATACACCACAGTTCACCATTCTGTTCCTCAGTCGTTGTACCCCTAGCCACCTCCTCCCATTGCAAATCATGCATGCTCTCTCCATAAGCACCAGTGTGCAAATGTTCATTCCTGTCTCTGCTCTCAGATCTTCTAAGTACATACCCCATAATAAGGCTGCAGTACCTTATGGCCCCCACATACTTGGCTTCTTGTGGAACCACCACACTGTCCACCAGGAAGGCTACACCATTCTGCCTCCTCATCAACAGTAAATAGGTACATCACTTTCTCCATGTTTTCTCCAGCATTTTTATCCATATTTATGTTTTTCCTACAATTTTATAGAGATATATTCACATACCTACAATTATCCACAGTGTGCAATTGGTTGTTCACAGTTTCATCAGATAGCTGTACATTTATCACCACAGTCAGCACTTGAACATATTGATTACAATGAAATTTTTTTTTTATTTTTAGCAAATAATAAAAAAAGTAATGAAAAGAAAAATAAAATGTCATACAATTCAATAGTAAGGACAGACACCACCACCACCAAGAATCCCATATCCCTCCCCCACATACCCCTCTCATACACATCCAGCTTTGGTACATTGCCCATGCCACATTCAATGGAAGCATATTACAATGCTACCACCAACCATAGCCTCCAGTTTGCTTTGATTATGTTTTTCCCCAATACCATCCTTTTTTCCAACACTCTGCATGGTTGACATTCATTTGTTCTCTCACATGTAAAAACATTTTTATATTTGTACATTTAGTAACAGTCATTGGCCACTCCAGTTTTTGCTAAGTTATACAGTCCCAGTCTCTAGCATCTATCTTTACCTCTGGTGTCACACATTCCCCTATCCCACCTCCTTCAGCTTTACTCACAGACATCTTTGTTCAGTGTACTTACAATATTGTGCTATCATCACACAGTATTATGCTATTTCTGGATCTATACAATCAATCCTGCTGAACATTCTGTAGTCCTTTTACATCAAATGCCTGATCTCTACCCTTTTTCTATCTCCTGATAGCCTGTGTTATCAGCTTTTCATATCTTATTTTTTTCCTCTCTCTGCTTTTACCCTTCCTGATAATCTTCATTTCTCCACTCTTCTCCAAACCTCTCTCTACTGTCTTTTCCTATCAGCTTGTAGCACTCCCTTTAGTATTTCTTGTAGCACTGGTCTCTTATTCACAAACTCTCTCACTGTCTGTTTTTCTGAAAATATTTTAATCTCTCCCTCATTTTTGAAGGACAGTTTTGCCAGATATAGAATTCTTGGTTGGCAGTTTTTCTCTTTCAGTATCTTAAATATATCATACCACTGTATTCTCACCTCCATGGTTTCTGCAGAGAAATCTGTACATAGTTTTATCGAGCTTCCCTGGTATGTGATGGATTGCTTTTCTCTTGCTACTTTCAGAATTCTCTCTTTGTTTTTGACATTGGACTACCTGATCAGTAAGTGTCTTGAAGTAGGTCTATTGGGATCTGTTCTGTTCGGGGTATGCTGTACTTCTTGAATCTGTAATTTTCTGTCTTTCATAAGAGTTGGGAAATTTTCAGTGAATATTTCTTCTATTATTCTTTCTGCCCCCTTGCCCCTCTCTTCTCCTTCTGGGATGCCTATAACACATATATTCATGTGTTTCTTGTTGTCATTCAGCTCTCTAGGACTCTCCCAAGGACATTTGTATGAATTCAAATGTCTTGTCTTCCAGTTCACTGATCCTTTCTTCTGCCTGTTCAAATCTACTGTTGTATCGCTCCATTGTCTTTTTCATCTCCTCCATTGTGCCCTTCATTCCTATAAGTTCTGCCATTTGTTTATTCAAGTTTACAAATTCTTCTTGATGGTTATCCAGTGTCTTCTTTATATCCTTTATCTCTTTTGCCGTATCTTCCCTCAGCTCATTGAATTGATTTAGGAGATTTATTTGATCATTTTTAATTAGTTTTTCCCTTCGTTCATCGAAATGATTTAACATTAGTTGCCTCAACTCCTGTATCTCAGTTGAACTATTAGTTTGTTCCTTTGGCTGGTCCATATTTTCTTGTTTCTTAGTATGGCTCATTATCTTAAGTTGTCTAGGCATCTTCTTTTCTTGATTAGCTTATTCTGGAGCTCATTTTCACTCTTTTACCTATGGTTTTCTTTGTGGTTGGCTTTGTTCTCTAACCTTTGGTATTCAGTTCAACTTATTCTAGACCTCTAACTTAGTTTCTATTTAGTTGATCAGAATTTTTCATCTCTTGTTTTTCTGTTTCTTGCCTTGCCTCTATGTAGCCTTTTTGTGAGAGGCTGCCCTCAAATATGGTCGACCCCAGTCAGCTTTTCCCAGTTTAGAGAGGCTCAGATCTCAGGAAGAGGATATTGAGTTTCCCTGAGAATGAGACCCTCCTGTGAATCCTCTAGACTCTATGCTTTTCCTGTCCTGTCCAGCAGGTGGCTCTTGCCAGCCTGCAGCTCCCCCACCAGTGTGAGGAGGTATGGAGCCTTTAGTTCTCCTGATGACTCTGATCCTGTCAGGGGCATGGCTGACAGTAAGAACTAGGTGTGAATTATAGACAAACTGATCCCTTCTTTCAAAGTACAACTCACAGTTCACCTCTTCCCCAAAATTGCTTACTTCCTTCTGTCCCATCCTTGTGCATTAAGCTGAAAATAATTTCTTCTGCAAAAAGCCATAACCTAAAAGATAACATATACAATAACATTAACCATCTGTGGGCTTATTATCCACTGATCAATTATCTTACTCAACCAGTTTTCATTATATTTATCTTTGATTTCTCCAAGCCTCATGGCACAATGTGTGACATATAGAAAACACTTGATAAATGACTGGTGAAAGAACAAATGAAGAAATGGTAAATAATATGGAAAATTGAAACACCTCCTTTCCAAGTGGCTTGCTATTTTCAATTTAATCAGATTCCTATTTGAAACATATGACTTGGGTTCTCCTTCACCCCTTCCAAATTTTGCTCTCTTTCCTGATTTTCAAGAATGATTAACTTTGCTTTTCAATTCTGTGACTTTTCTGAACTTGATATAAGATTAATAAACAAAAATCTATTGAAATTCCATATGTAAGCAGTGAACTCAGTGAAAATGAAAGTAAGAAAACATTTCATTCATAATAAAATTGATAAGAATAAAATACTTAGGAGTAAATTTAACAAAGCAGGTACAAGACCTGGAAGCTATATGATACTGCTCAAAAAAATTAAAGAAGATCTAAATTAATAGAGAGACTTTCCATGTTCATTATTTGGAAGACTCAAAATTGTTAGGATGACAGTTATTCCCAAATTTATCTATAGTTTCAACACAATCTTAACAAAATCCCATTAGGACATTTAAATATATATATATATATATATATATATATATATATATATATATATAAAATATTGAGATTTTTCAGATACCATACAGCTATCCAAAGATCCAAAGTGTACAATCAGCTGCCCACAACACCGCCATACAGCTGTGCAACCATCAACACAGTTCATTTTTTTTCAATTATTAGAACATTTTCACTGCTCCAGAAAAGAAGGATGAAAAAGGAAACTCAGATCCTCCTATACCCCTAACCACACCCCCCTCTATTATTGATTCATAGTTTTGGTATAGTACATTTGTTACTGTTGATGAAAGTATGTTAAAGTACTACTAACTGTAGTATATAGTTTGCAATAGCTATACATTTTTTCCCTATATGCCTCTCTATTATTAACTTCTAGTTATAGTGACATATGGTTTGTTCTAGTTCGTGAGAGAGATTTCTAATATTTGTACAGTTAATCACGGACATTGTCCACCACAAGATTTGCTGTTTTGTACATCTCCATCTTTTAACCTCCAACTTTCCTTCTGGTGACATATGTGACTCTGAATTTACCCTTTCCACCACATTCACACATCTTTCAGCACTGTTAGTTATTCTCACAACATGCTACCTTCATCACCTCTGTCCATTTCCAAACGTTTAAGTTCACCCTAGTTGAACATTCTTCTCATAATAAGCAACCACTCCCCATTCTTTAGCCTCATTTCTGTATCCTGGTAACATATTTCGTCTATGAGTTTATATATTATAAGTAGTTCGTATCAGTGAGACCCTTCAATACTTGCGTTTATGTGTCTGTCTTATTTCACTCAATATAGTGCCCTCAGGTTTTCTTCATCAACTCATTTCTTTTAAGATGGTTTTGTTCACACTCCATACATTCTGTCCCAAGTAAACAATTGTTGGTTCCCCGTATAGTCACATATTTATGTATTGAGAACCATCGCCACTCTATATAAGAACATCTCCATTTCTTCCACAAAGATGGAGGAAGAGTCAAAGAAGGCAGAGAGACAAAAGAGAAAGAAAAGAGAAAGAGAGAAAAACAAACAAAAACAAAAAACAAAAACAAAAAAACAAAACTTGATAGCTAGAAAGCAACAAAAGGCAAGATAGCATTAACCTAAAGTAGAATGAAGAGTCAGACAACATCACCAATGCCAGAAGTCCCATAACCTTCCCCTATTTCCCACCCCCACATATGCATTTAGCTTTGGTATAGTGCCTTTGTTACATTAAAGGAAGCATAATACAATGTTTCCATAAATTATAGCCTCTAGTTTGCATTGATTGTATTTCCCCCCAATCTCACCCTATTTTTAACACCTTGGAACGTTGACATTCATTTATTCTATCTCATGTAAAAACATATTTGTACCTTCTATTACAATCGTGGAGCACCCTAGGTTTCCCTGAATTACACAGTCCCAGTCTTTATCGTTCGTCTTTTGTTCTGGTGTCCCACATAGTTCCAGCCTTCCTCTCTCAACCATACTCACAGTCATCTTTGTTCAGTGTACTTACATTGCTGTGCTACTGTCTCCCAAAATTGTTTTCCAAACCTCTCACTCCTGTCTTTTTCTTTCTGTCTGTAGAGCTTCCTTTAGTGTTTCCTGTAGAACAGGTATTTTGTTCACAAATTCTGTCATTGTCTGTCAGAGAATGTTTTAAGCTCTCCCTCATATCTGAAGGATGGTTTTGCCGGATATAGGATTCTTGGTTGGTGGTTTCTGTCTTTCAGTATCTTAAATATATCACCCCACTTCCTTCTTGCCTCCATGGTTTCTATTGAGAAATCTGCACATAGTCTTATCAAGCTTCCTTTTTATGTGATGGCTCACTTTTCTCTTGCTGCTTTCAGGATTCTCTATCTTTGATAATCTGATTATTAAGTGTCTTGGCAAAGGCCTGTTCAGATCTATTCTGTTTGGGGTATGCTGCACTTCTTGGATCTGTAATTTTATGTTTTTCTTAAGAGATGGGAAATTTTTATTGATTATTTCCTCTATTATTGCCTCTGCCCCTTTTTGCTTCTCTCCTCCTTTGGGGACACCAATGACATGTACATTCCAGATTTTTGTTTTGTCCTTAAGTTCCCAGAGACGTTGCTCATAGTTTTCCATTCTTTTCTCTATCTATTCTTTTGTGTGTAGGCTTTCAGGTGCCTTGTTGTACAGTTCCTGAGTCTTTTCTTCTGCCTCTTGAAATCTGCTGTTGTATGTTTCCATTGGTCTTTCATCTCTTGTGTTGTGCCTTTCATTTCCATAGATTCTGCCAGTTGGTTTCTCAAACTTCCAATTTCTACCTTATGTACACCCAGTATTTTCATTATACAGTCCATCTCTTTTGCCATATCCTCCCTAAACTTTTTGAATTGACTTAGTATTAGTTGTTTAAGTTCCTGTATCTCAGTTGAAGCATAAGTTTGTTCCTTTGACTGGGCCATAACTTTGTTTCTCTTAGTGTAGGTTGTAGTTTTCTGCTGTCTAGGCATGGGTTCCTTGGTTACCCTAATCAGGTTTTCCCAGACCAGAATGGGCTCAGGTCCCAGAAGGAAGAAATATTCAGTATCCGATTTCCCTGAGGGTGTGTCTTGGAAAATTGGTACACCCTGTAATGCCTCAGGTCACTGTGCTTTTCTGCCCAGCAGGTGGCACCTGTCAGCCTGTAATTCTAGACTGGGGTAAGCAGGTATGGCTCATGGCAGTTTTCCCCCAGGCTCTGGGGTCTGGTTCTGAATGGAAGGCAGGTAGTATAGCTGGGCCCCACCCCTTTACTCTTAGAGAAGATAGACCCCCTAGGGGGATGTCATTAGCATTTCAGTGGTCTCTCTCTTCCTGTGCTATCTCCACCCTTGTCTGGGTCAGAGCACTGGGAACTGAAAATGGTTGAGGCTTTCTCCACTGAGCTGAAACAGGGACAGAAAGTCCCCTTTAGGGCTGGCCTGTGGTGACCCCCCTGGCTCTCCAATGTCAGTCATCACCCAAAGCCTCTGTCTGCTTGTTGGGGATTCATAGCTCATAGTGAGCAGTCCACACTTGATAATTAAAACCCCAGTTGGAGCTTAGCTGAGCTATATTCGCTTGCTGGGAGAGAGCTTCTCTCTAGCACCTCAAGGCTTTGCAGCTCGGGCTGTGGGGAGAGGGGCTCCCGGCGTGGATCTGCAGTTTTTACTTACAGATTTTATGTTGTGATCTTGGGCATTCCTCCCAATTTAGGTTGGTGTATGATGAGTGGACGGTCACATTTGTCCCCCTGCAGTTATTCTGGATTATTTACTAGTTGTTTCTGTTTTTTTTTTAGTTGTTCCAGGGGGACTACTTAGCTTCCACTCCTCTCTATGCTGCCATCTTCCCATTAGTATATTTTGAGAAATCAACAACCTAATCCTAAAATCCACATGGAAATGAAAAGGATGCAGAAAAACCAAAATTGTTTTGAAAAAAAAAAACAAAGTTGGTGGAATCCCAATTCCCATTTTCAGTGCTATAGTAATGAAGACAGTGTGGTCTTCTTTGAAAGTCCTCATATCTGGTCAGTGAGTTAACAGCCAAGTAACAAAAGCAATTCAGTGATGAAAGGATAGGCTTTTAAACAAATGACACTGGCGTAATTTGAAATCCACATGCAAAGTAGTAATTTTGATCCTTCTCTTATGTCATAACAAAAATTAACTAAAAATGGATCATGGACCATGATGTAGGAGCTAAAACTGTAGAACTTTGAAGAAACCACATAGGAAAAAATCTTCATAAGCTTGAGTTAATCAAAGAATTCTTGGCCACAACACCAAAAGCGTGAACCATACAATAACATAACAAAATTTGATAAATTGGACTTCAGCAAATTAAAAACATCTATGCTTCAATGACACCATTAAGATAATTAAAAGATAAACCACATATGACCCCCAGGGGTATAAGTCTCCCTAGCAATGTGGGACATGAATCCCAGTGATGAGCCTGGCCCTGGAATCGTGGGATTGACAATGCCTTCTTGACCAAAAGGGAGAAAAGAAATGAAACAAAATAAAGTTTCAGTGGCTGAGAGATTTCAAATAGAGTTTATAGGTCATTCTGGGGGTTGCTGTTATGCAAGTTTCAGCCAGATATTGCAATTTTCCACAGTATGCCAAGCCCCAACTGACAATATTCCTGAAAACCATAAAGAATACCCTGGGCTTTATCTAAGACTCTATAAAAGTTTTACTTATTAAGTTTATTTTTCCAGAAACTTAAAGCCTCCAGATTGTTCCTATGCCAGATAAGCCCAGAAACCCAGAGATATCAGTCATTCCAAGAACATCAACCACTTTCATTCCTCAACCCCTTTTCTGCACAAAGAAGTTAAAATGGTCATTGCCCGGATATCCCGAAGATTGAGAGAATGATAAAATGAGAGGGAGGAGGTGTAATGGAGAAGGTAGGATTTAGCAAATGATTATGACTACTGACTAATTACATAAATATTTCTTTTTAGTTTCTGGTGTATTGGAATAACTAGACAGAAATACCTGAAATTGTGGAACTGTAATCCAGAAGCTGTGATACTTGATAATGATTGTATAACTGTATAGCTTTTATATTGCGACTGTGTGATTGTAAAGAGCTTGGGACTCATACCCCCTTTAGGCAGTATATGGGTAGATAAGTAATAAAATAAAGACATGCATGAAAAAAAGCCACAGACTAGGAGAAAATATCCACAAATCAAATATCTGATAATCAATATTATCCAGACTGTTTTTTTAATCTTACAGATCAATAAAACAAACACCCTAATTTAAAAATGAGCAAAAGATTTAAATAGACATTTCAATGAAGAAGATATAGAAATGCCAATACGTGCATGAAAGATGGTCAAAAGGATGGGTCTTAAAAAATGGAAATTAAAACCACGATAAAATACCACTTCACAACCACTAGAATTGCTATAATCAAAAGACAGACTAGTTTGGTGAGGCTGTGGAGAAATTGGAATCCTCATACATTATTGGTGGAAGTGTGTACTTGTACAGCCACTTTGAAAAACAATTTGGCATTTTCTAAAAAGGTTAAATATAAACTTACCATACAGTCCAGAAGTCTACTCCAAGGCATTTTATCTACCCAAAAGAAGTGAAAATATATGCCCACACAAAAACTTGTATGTGAACATTCATAACAACATTATTTTTCATAGCCAAAATATTGGAACACTCAAATGCCCCTCAAATGGCTAATGGATAAACAAAATATGGTATATATATATATCTATGAAATGGAATATTAATTCACAATGTAAAGGAAGAAACTATTTACACATGCTAAAACATGGGTGAACCTCCAAATATTACGGTATGTGAAATAAGCCAGATCAAATATAAATTAATATTTGTTTTCTGGTAAAGTTAACATTTATTGATTTTGTATAAGAAAGAAAATTCTATTAAAAACAGAAGAGGTGCAAAGGAAGTTTTAAATATGTTTTATTATATAATTTATTTATTAAATGAATTCCACTGTTTGTCAGAAGACTAAAAAAAACTAAGTTAAATAAATTAGGACAAAATTTGCTAACGTGTGTGAAAGCGTAGACAACCTCAATATTTAAAGAACTCTAGAAATTTATAAAAACCTTGAAATCATAAGCAAAATATGTGAACAGTTATACGTAGAAGACAAACGGAGTCCACAAGCATGGAAAATATTCAACCTCACTGGTTACCACATCCTGACCCCATTCAAAAATCTGACATTTTAACTCGTCAAATAGACATTATTCTCTTTTCTGGTCTTATACCAGTCAGTGCTCTGAAGTGTCAATTGTGGGAATGGATATTGGCAAAACCGTCTGTAGCCAATTTGGAAATATGTATCAAAAAACTTTTAAAATATGCATATGATAAAGCTGTTTTTGTTTCTGAATTTATAACATAACCACAGGTATGGTTAATGATTTTTGTAAGGATATTCATCATAATGCTATTTTATTTTATTTTATTATTTTTTTTTAAGGGGAAAACATACAATTGAATTTATTATTTTTTTTTTAAATAGTCTCAAGGACAATGAAAAGACAAGGAACAGATTGGGAGAAAATATTTGCAAATCACATATTTGATGAGTGAATATCATATAGAACATTACAAGGTCACTTAAAGTTCAAGAGGAAAAGATAACGCAATTAGAAATGGACAGACACTTCACCCAGAGTATAAATCACGCAGATAAGCACATGAAAAGGTGTTCATCATCAGTAGCCGTTATGCAAAAGTAAATTTATGGAAAAGTTCAATTCTTCCCATTCTTTTCTCTATCCATTGTTTTGTCTGTAAAATTTCAGCTGTCTTCTAATTTGCTGGTTCTTTTAATGTTGTTGAAATCTGCTGTTGTAGGCCTCTAGTGTATTTTAATCTTTTTTTATTTTTTTTAATTTTGAAATAAATTCAAAGTTATATGAACAGTTGCAAAAACAATACTAGCCCCATACACAGAATTCCATCATACCCTGCCCCCCCCCAGTAGCTCAATCCACCAACTTTAACTTGCTGTCACATTGCTATTTCTTTCCCTCCCTCCCTCCCTATCATCCATCATCTATTGCTCTGTCATCTGAACATATGAGAGCTAGCTGCACACATCCTTGAGTATTCACTATAATTCACGTATACACTTCCCATGAACAAGAACATTCTTTCATGCAATCCCATTAAGCGCAGCTAAGAAGTACAATAGATTCAACAATGATAAAAAGCTTACATTCTATATTTCCTTTTCCTTATGTCTCAACTGTGTCACTTTGAACCTGTCCTCTATCCTCCTGTCCCATCCAAGTTCATCCTTAGTATTCAATTGTCATCTAGTTAGACTGACTTTTTTTTTTTTTTCAGTTGTGGAAACATATATACAGCCTAAATCTTCCCATTCCACTCCCTCCCTAGCCTTTCATTAGTGGGATTAATCATGTTTAGAATGTTGTAATGCTCTTTCCCACCATCCATTACTAGAAATTTCCCTTCACCTCAAACAGCAACCCTACACTCATTTCTTAACTCCCCAATGCCCCTTCCCCCATTTCTCTTAACCCAAACTCTACTTTTCATCTCTATGGTTATATTCTCTGATAATTTCTTTATGTTTACTGTGGGGCTTAAAATTAACCTCTTAAATCCATATCAATCTTGTTTTTCTTTGATACCACCTTCACTTCAATAGGACACATAAACTATGTTCCTATACTCCTTCATTCCCCCACCATTATATAGTTGTCTAAAATTACATATTTTACATTGAGTTCAAAACCACTGATTTGTCATTAGAGTTTGTGTATTTTATATCATGTAGGAAGTGACTAGTGGAATTACAGTTCAAAAATTATTGACTTCTATTTGTATTCCATTGTGGTTGGAGAATGTGCTTTGAGTATATTCAATGTTTTTTTTTTTAATTTCTTGAGGCTTGTTTTATGTCCCAGCTTATGGTCCCTTCTCGAGAAAGATCTGTGATCACTAGAGAAAAGTGAGTGTCCTGGTGATTTGGGATGTAAGGTACTATATATGTCTGTTAAAATTCTCTATATCTCTTTCTCCTTTCCCTGTCTCTCCTCCAGCAGGGCTCCCCTCAGAATCTGAAGTAGGACAGGTATTTCATTGGCAAAGTCTCTCAGCATTTGTTTGTCTGTGAAAAATTTAAGCTCTCCCTCAAATTTGAAGGATAGTTTTGCTGGATAAAGTATTCTTGGTTGGAAATTTTTCTCTCTCAGAGTTTTAAATATGTCATGCCACTGCCTTCTCACCTCCATGGTTGCTGCTG
>KN188993.1:293216-341940 GCA_000164785.2 Choloepus hoffmanni
CAGCTCCTTCTCTTCAGTATTTGACAGTCTGATCAGAACATGTCTTGGAGTGGGTTTATTTGGATTTATTCTATTTGGAGTTCGCTGGGCGTTTATGCTTTGTGTATTTATATTGTGTAGAAGGTTAGGGAAATTTTCCCCAACAATTTCTTTGAATACTCTTTCTAGACCTTTACCCTTCTCTTCCCCTTCTGGGACACCAGTGAGTCTTAAGTTTGGACGTTTTATTTTGTCTATCGTATCCCTGAGGTCCATTTAGATTTTTTTGATTTTTTTCTCCATTCTTTCTTTTGTTCTTTCATTTTCTGTTCTGTGGGCTTCTAGGACACTGAGATGTTGTTCGGCTTCCTCTAGTCTTGTATTGTGAATATCCAGAGTCTTTTTAATTTGGCCAACAGTTTCTTTTATTTACATAAGATCTTCTATTTTTTTATTTATTCTTGCTATGTCTTCTTTATGCTCTTCTAGGGTCTTCTTTATGTAGCTTATATCCTGGACCATGGTCTTCTTGATGTCCTTTAAATCCTTTGCCATGTTTTCGTTCCTCGATTTGTAGAGCTTTGATTAATTTTGTGAGGTATACTGTATCTTCTGATATTTTGGTTTGTGTGTTTGGAGTTGGATTCTCCATATCTTCTGGTTTTATCATATGCCTTAAGATTTTCTGTTGTTTTTGGCCTCTTGGCATTTGTTTTGCTTGATAGGGCTCTTTCAAGTTGTAAAGCAAAAGGGATATCGGTCTAATTTTTCAGGAACAGTTTGGTGACGTACATTTTCTCTAACTAACCAGCAGATGGCGTCTGTGAGTCACCTATATCCCTCGAGTCAGTTCTCAACCTTTTTTCCGCTTTGTGTGGGGAAATGATTCTTGTGGGTTCAGTTGGAGAACTCAGTTTGGGTGTGTTGCTGGAGCCGTCCACCCTGAATGTGGGGCGTGTGTACGGGTCGCCAGGGAGGAAGGGCAGTTCTAATGCTCAAATCCCCCAGGATCCCGGAGATTCATGGCCACCGCAAACGTCTAAGCCTTCATTTCAGTTCAGCCCCAGACCCTCTCTCTCACTGATCCATAAACCACTGGACTTGGTGTAGCATCCCTGGGTTCTCCAAGCGGATCCCCCTTCCCAGCTGCACTCCTCCAGTAGCTCAGCCAAGGGAAGGCCGTGCTACGTCATCAGTGCGCGCCATCCCACAAGGGAAGCCCCGGGCCGCCGGGCTGTGCAGCGGCGCACACCCAGCCCGAAGCAAAAATGACCGAGCGGGGCATCTCAGCCCCCTCCTCCTCGCACCGTTCCTCCTTCCCAGCTCTGGGACAACTGGCGGGGCTTTGGGCTGTGGGGACGGCCCCGGGCAGGAGTTTATCCAGCCCCCTGGGGGCTAGCTGCGAGCCGCGGGTTTTCTTTCTGCTTCTGGCTCTCCCCTCCATTCCCCCGAACCCAATGGTATCTGCTGCGGGCTATCTTCCCGGCCAGACAGCAAGAGGCCAGCCCAGCCCCTTCTTGTTGTTTTACTGCCTGGTTCCCACAATTGCTACTAGAGCCGCTCCTTTTTTTTTTTTTTTTAAAACAGCCAGCTGGTCTCCATACGCTGAACCCTGGCTTCCCCAGCCTGCCATGCAGCTGTGGGTCTTCCGGCCAGCTTACTCATTTCAGAATGCCAACTCCCAGTTTCACCAAGTATATGGCCCCTCTGGAGCTAAAAGCCCTCATCCAGTTGGTGCATCGCTGTAACCGGTATTCTAGATCACTTTCTGGTTTTTAGCTAGTGTTTTTCACGGAGGCGTTTTTATCGCCCTGTCTCAGCTAGCTGCCATCTTAGTTCCCCTCCATAATGCTATTTTAATATTAAAACGTGAAAAAGCAGAACTTTAGTTATCTAGTAAAATAGTGTCTTATGTTCCAGGGCTGCCATAACAAAGTTCCCCAAGGTGGGTGGCTGAAAACAACGGAGATTTATTGTCTCACCGTTCTGGAGGCTGCAAGTCCAAAACCAAGATGTTGGCAAGGCCTCGCTTCCTCTGAAGTCAGGAGGATTCTGGAGCGGCAGATAATCCATGATGTTCCTTTGCTTATGGCATAACTCAGTCTCTGCTTCCATCGCTTCCCATCTCTCTATGTCCAAATTTCCTCTAATTTAAGAGCATGTCCCATGGATGAGGCCCAACCCTAACGCAGTTTTGCCTCATCTAATAACATCTTCAAAGATCCTATTGATGAATAAATTCTATTAACAGGACCAGGGGTTGGGACTCAACATAGTTTTTCAGAAACACAATTCAATCTATAACAACTAATAAGTGAATACTTAAATAAGTTACGGTATATGCACTCAACAGAATATTTTAAACTGATGGTATAAATGCTTATTTTATAATATAGGAAATTTTTACTATATATTTCTATGCCTATGTTATGATATAATAGAAACATTATAATTTGAATTTTGAATATATATATATATATATATATACGCCCACATATATATGATTATCTGCCTAAATTATGGCATGGATATTCACAAAAGTAAAAATATTTATCTCTGCATAATTAGATTAAGCATGATTTTAACAATTTTATTCCATATCCTTTTTATATTCTCCAAATTTTTAAAGTAACGTTATTGGTTTTTTAATCAGAAAGATATAATAAGTTTAAAAAGTCCATTGACCAATGTCCATTGACCTGTTACTGTCATTACTGATAATGGTTACAATTTATTGAGAGCTTATTATAGGCGACAACCACTCACGCAGGTGTGTTACCTATTTTAATCCAAACAAGTCTTCTGGTTTGTCCCTTTAGCAGATGAGGATACTGAGGAAAAGGTAAATAATCTGCCCAAGTTCACACAGCTAGTAAGCAATGGAGCCACTTTTTTAGCCAGTAGGTTATAATTTTAACCTGAGTACACAGTGATTCTGGCTCTGTACCCTTTGTTGCTTATATGTCTATGTGTATGTAGGTGTGCCTTGATTTCACAAATGGATCGTCAACACTTGCAAAGGCAAGTAGATGTCCTAAGAGAACATCAAACATCAAATATTCTCAAAATAACCTGCTATCATTAATGTCTCATTTTATAAAATAGTATCTTGTTTTTCCTTGGCATCAATGTCTCATACCTATGTATATTTCATAATAGCTGTTTCCAAATCTGCAATCCTCATCATCTAGTATCTTGCTACTTACAGTGAGGTCGGGAAGCAGCAGTGTGCATCAGCTGAGAGCTTGTTGAAAGGCAGAATTTGTCCTCCAACCCCAGACCTGCTGAATCCAAATCTGCATTTGACAGGGTCCCTAGGTACCTGGAGGCACATTACAGTTTGATACACTCTGATCTAAAAACTTTCTTAAAACATACAGTCAAGAAAAACCTTTCCTTTTCTCTCTGTATTTCGTGCAGTCTGATCTTGACATAGTCCTTCGGAGTGCTACAGCTCTTTTCTTTTCAATGCAACCAGCTGCATTTAGTCGTCTTCTCCCAGCTTCCAGCTTAAAGGGATCTGAGTAAAACAAGAGAATTGTGTTTTCTCATAAGGCTAGAGAGGTATAATTTATTTTTTTCAGGTTGCTGCTTTTCACATCTCTGTGTTCACTTTGATTTCTGGCTTTCTTGTTCAGCTCCACAATGTATTGGCTCCGATAGCAGAGGGGTCCAGGCAAGCAGAGGAAGTCCCATGCCTCCTGCACTCTGGGTGTGGGGTTTGGGGTGGCTCTGTGACATAAGAGCTTGCACGACAGCAGCTGGCAGAGAAACTGTGCCTCAGAGACTGTCAAATTGTCTTCCTTCTCTCTCTCCACCTGCCGCAGTTTCTCATCTGTGGGAAGGGTCAGGTTTTCAGAATGGAGGGATTCCCAAACGTTACCCTCCTGCCTTTTCTTGGAACTTGGACTGCAATGCTGAACTCCTCAGAAAAAATCATCTGATAGAAAAGATAACATTCATATAGTAATTTAAAATGTACCATTTGGTTCACAGAGGCCAATCTCATACATAATCTTTTGAACTGCTATTATTAGTATTATCATTTTATTTGCAAAAATAACTAATTTGTCTCATAGTGTTTAGTTACTCACCTAACGTCATGTCACTCAAGTGCTGAGGCCCCCTGCGAGGTGGGAGGGGCATGGAGTGTTCAGTCTGTCTAAGTCCATTATTTTATATAAAGCAAATGTTGAGTATCAGAAGAGCAAGGATGTGGGTCAAACCCTGGGTTCAGAGGCAGGAAGAGAGGTAGAAAGTTTGGTGGGATCATGTGACAAATAAGGGGAAAGTTACAAAGGTGATGACCAGGAAACCATGGTCGGATGCTCTCAGAACATTTCTGTAGGTTTTTTGAGTGTGTGAGTTAGGTTGGCTTGAAGGACCAGAAGCAGAGTGGGTACTATTTAAAGAAATCTGCCCATAACATGATGCTCTTTTAATGGAATCCTGATAAGTATAGGTTGTCAATGATGAAAAAGCAGGATGACCGTGAAAATAAATGGTCAGGCAGCTCCACAGCCCTCGCTGTGGGTTGTAAAAACAACCACAACCAGCACAGTCCTAAAGCAGCTTTCCTTCCTGTCGATATTCCTCTTGTTTCAGCTCTAAAATGTTTCAGCTCTGGGAGTTGCACTGAGTCCAACTTCCAGCAAGGAGAATGCCTCACCAATATTCATTGTCATCACTGAGGTGGGGATTTTTTTTAAAAAAATGAGGGTTCATGAAAACTTCCCTAGAGCTCTTTAAATACAATGTCTAGAAATATGCATTTTTAATAAGCTTCTGAGATGCTTCTTGTTCATACCAAAATTTGAGACCAAACCTTTTTGATGATAGAGGTAGAATATTACATATTTCTATCACAAAAGTATGTCTTTATGATATTTGAGGCAGAGAGAAAGTCTTGTCCTGCCTTGTGCATGCATCATTCTTAGAGGATCAAAGGCACTAATTTTCCAGATGGTCTTTTGGAAAGAAGACAGAAGGAACTTGGGGAGATGGGGGGAAGCAGGAAAAGATGAAAGAGCTGAGAACTGTTCATAGCTTCTTCTGCACTTCTAAGTGTGGGAACGGGAAAGTGACAGCCCCTTCGGCAGGGATCTCTGGGAAATCAAAGGCAGCAAAAGGTGAATAGGCACCTAAGGGGCAGAGAAATATCAGGTTCTGCTGGTTTTCAGTCACATCAGGTCCCTCTCCACAGCTATACCCTCCTCACTCTTGCCTAAAACCAGAGCTTCATGCAGCTCCCCTTCAGTCACAGTGATTCCTTTCTTCAGCTGGAGCTCCATCGTCCTCTAAGAGTAACTTCCCTCTCTGTCTTTCGAAATGGAACCACCTCCTCAGTCTTGCTCCCTCGAAACTCATCCTCTCCCACTTCCACTTCCTGTTATTAATTGTGAAACACATCCATTTTACACCTCTATCCTTGTCTTGCCCTTCTGATTTTCTCTATCCTGTTGTTCTTTTCTTCAACTATGCAATTCCAAATTCCTTCGGTTTGCTAAAATGTCAGCCCACAGACACAATATAGGCTGACTAACTCTTGGTACCTTATACTTGTCCCGATGCTACCCATGGAGGCAGTAGGTGTTACTAACTTGCTCCCTCACATCTTAGAGGCAGCACTTAGTTCTGCTTCACACATCTACAACTCAACCACAGTCACATTTTGCACCTATTTTCAGATATCGGGTTTTGCCTTCTTCCCTGAGTCTGATCTCTTGCCTTGGACTTCGGTTTATTACCAAGGACAGGACCTGGTCTCTCATTTCCCTATCGCCTCATTTTCCTTCTGTTCAAAGCTCAAAACCCAAGTTTGTGTCTTGGGTCCTGCACTGCTTAACAGGGATGCCTGCCCACTTTTCAGGGGTCCTTCTCCTCCTGCCTTCCTTGAGCTGTGCCCTCCCTCAGGCAAGTGCTTGCCTACCCTGAGACTTACGGATGGTGCTCATTTTGGAGTCTTTATTCACCTTAAAGGCACCTACTGTTCCATTTTCTCCACCAAACTCCCTTACCTCCAACACTCCATTTTCACTCCTCAATGAGAGAATCTAATTCTATGCTTCCCCTCTCACTGCCTGTAAGGTTATCCATGCCCCTTGGACAGATGAACCTTCTTGATAAGACAGAAGTTAAGGAGAGAGGCAAATGACTATAAAAATGATTCAACAGCAAACTGCAAACCTCACAATTTTTCCTTCCTGTTCAGTTTGTGTCAAAATGAAAAATAATTTGTGATGAGAACTAAGTTACACTAAGATGTCATTGCCATACTGTCTTTTTCAATCCTTGACAGAAGTTGAGATGCCTGGAAAACAACTTATGTTTAGTGGCCGTTTCCAACTTCCATTCCCAAATTTTCTCATCATTTCTTTGTCATAGTGAACCTATAGGATGAAATGGGAAGCATTCCTGCTACTCTGAGGGTGAGCAAGAAGATTGAAATTTATTGATTTTTTTAGAGTCACTGACTCCACAAAATATTATCCATGGTGACCAACTTCTTATCCAGAAGACAAAAACATGCATTAGAAAGCTTTCCTTCTTCTTCCTCTCCCTCTCCCTTTTTCTTTTATCCTTTTTCTCCCTCTCCTGCCTTCTCTTTCTCTTTCTGTCTCATTAATGTAGAGACTAGGAATACAACTTGTAAATTTAATAGGCCAGAAATTTCAAACTAACTCTCAAACGTGGAAGGCCATTTCACAAACATGTGATCATCTCTTCAACAGACAGCATAAAACCTGATTTTCTGTGTCATTTCTAAATAGGTTCCCTTTGGAGAATTCAGAGGAGAAATCGCTTATTTGGAGTATAAGTTAGCATACATCATTTTTTGGTACCGATCATGTAACGATCTCAGATTTTTCAGTTAAGTGGGTGCTCTGTCTCTTCGGCCCCACTTTCCGCTCTCCACCACGATGTCAGCGCAACCGTGGGTTGTAATATGCCTGCTGTCCTTGAGATTTTCCTGGAATTTGAGATCCATGACTCTGAATATGGCTATTTCATACCTTCTTTCAGGTGAATTTTTCGCCTCCCCTGATATCACCGTGTTATCAGTTATAGCAGGAAAGGTGACTGTTACATAACCCACACACATACATCCCATGGCTGCAAACCCTAAGTGAAATGATGAACAAAAAAAAAAAACATAGCAAATTTTTTTTTTAGAAAGCCTGCTATGGATTATAAAGGCCCTTCAAAACTAAAATCCAGAGAATATCGAGATCAAAACCAAAGTTTAAGATAATGATTTGAGAATGTACGGCTCTCTGTTTTAGAAGATGTGATGGCACTTCACAATAGAATGATAAGATAACCTTTAATTTTACTAAATTGGATAGAAAATTGTTATTCAATGTCTTTTTTGTAAGATTTCATTTTTTCATGTATACAATATGTATTTTTTTGTGTGTATTTCTATACCCTGCTTCACCAACAAGGATTTTAGAGCCTAACTGGTAAAGGAAGATTTATTTGTTGTTTCTTCCATTCCATATGACCACAGACAATTCTCTCACTCCTTTTAGGCTCTTCATCGTTATTTTTAAAGTAGGGGTCTAGAGATATGCTACCTTGTTTTGTTTTGTGAGAACCTAATTTGTTGATGAGAACTTGTAATGAAACACTAAAGAATGTTATACAAGACTGTCTCTCTCTCTCTTGTTTTTTTACTATTATTGTTATTCATTCTGGGGATAGGTCATCTCATGAAGAAACATGTAGACTCTGATGCTCAGTGCCTGATGTATTATAAAAATGGAATACTTAGGTTTTTGAACATATGTTGAATGAGGATTTGGACACTAGACTAAGGGTGTGATGCTATGTTTTGAGTTTAATTATAGTGATGGTATTTATTGAGCAGCTACTATTTATTCTATATAGTGACATGTACTTTGCATATATTATTATTCATGTTTCAAAAACCTTACAAGGTTAGGATTATGTCCCCAGTGTATTGATAGGAGAATTTGAGATTAAGTTTAAAAACTTTTATAGTCTGTAAATGCCTGTTAGGATTTGAATTCAAAGGGGACTAGCTCAGGAGCTGCTGTAATACCTATTTCTTTGCTACTCTACCTATCTTAGGGAGGCAATATTGGAAAGCAGAGGTGTTGTGATCATTTGAAGAATATCTGCAGAATTCTGTTTAATCACCTGATTACTTTTGGCAGCAAAGTTATATCAATGTGTCTTTGAATAAATGACGTTGATCAACCAAGGTCTAATCACCTTGATCATATATTTACTCACTTAGACTATATTTGGGACACACTATTAAAGAAGATTATATAAAATCTACTCAATGATATTTTAATCATAGTTTTTAAAATCCTATAATCAAATAAAACATTTGATATTTATATTGAAACCTGCCCATGGCTGTGGGAAAATGATTTATTCACCTTTTCCACTGCTCAGTTGCTACATCATTTGGTACTTCTTTTGAAGCTAAGCTGAACTCTGCTGGGATTCAGGTCTACCCTTCCTGGTGACACATGCCAGAAGGCCACCAGAGCTTTGTACATGCTAGTCAAAGGCACCTATTAGAGAATCCCTCATCCAAGGGGAGGCCCATGGCTTCTGGTAAAAAGCCTTGGTTGGCAGAAGAGGGGGTGGGTAGAGATTGGCATCTCCCATTGGAGTTCTCTTGTGGCCCCATTCTCAGTTGAACTTAGGTATAGATTACTGGGTAGGAGATGAGACTGAAGATTAAACAGAAAGAGCGGTTCCATCAAAAACTCTTAGACCTCTGGGACTGAAGCAGAATGCTTAATTTCCCTTTAATAACAGATGCCTAAAGTGGGGAGAGAGGTGTTCTCCCCTGTTTCCCATCAGCACACCAATCACATTGGGTATGTCCAAGACACCAATATATTGGACAGTGTTCTACTGGGCAGTCCTATGGGATATGGCAGCTGAGTCCAGAAGGGCCAGCCCCAAGCTGATATAGCATCCTCAGAAATGCTCACAGTGGTGAAGTTTTATAAAAGCAGCAAAAGTCAAAGTTCTCAAGCGGCAGAGTCTAGCAGAAGAGATTGGGCACCGAGGAAGAGTAAAGAAATGACAGACAGCTAAGACAACCAACAGGCAGCTGATCACAATTGCTCGAGATCACTGGGGTGACACTCTATTAGTAATTCCTTGTAAGGCTTGGCGAGAACTTTGCAAGGGTTTCCACTAGGGTCTTTGGCCTGCATTGGCTTATAAGGTTACACTGAATCTTAGGTTACATTAAATAATGTTCCTTTTATAATATATACCCAGAAAAAAGTTAACAATGTTACAGCTTTGGGCTATTACTCTCTTTTTCATTTGCTTTTTTCTATTATTTAAGTGCAGTCAGTATTTCAGAACATGCCTCAGAGCACTGAATGTAGTTCCAGCATATGTTGTAGCCCAAGTGTCATTTCCAATATAGAGTTTCTCATGTATTCCATCTGAAAACCAATCTTAGAAAATACAGACTTTATTGGGCAAAAATGAGCCAGGGAACCCAACAACAAAAAGACAGACAACCCAGGTAAAAACGGACAAAGGACTTGAATAGACATGTCTTCAAAGAAGACATACAAATGACTAATTTTAAGTGCATGAAAATATACTCAGCATCATTCATCATTAGGGAAATGTAAATCAGAACTAAAGTGACATACCACGTCACACTCACTGGAAAATAACAAGTGTTGGAACCCTCTGACATTGCTGATAGGAATGTAAAATGATTCAGCCACAGTAAAAAACTATTTGATGGTTCCTCAAAAATTTAAACAAAGAATTATCATATGACCCTGCAATTCCACTCCAAGGTGTATGCCCAAAAATAATTGAAAATAGAAACTCAAACAGATACTGTACAAATTTGTTCATGGCAGTATTATTTGCAACAGCCAAAAGGTGGAAACAACCCAAGTATCTATTGGCATGTAAAAAATGGTGAAATAACAAATTTTATGTCATACATATGTGTTACCACAACAATACAAATCAACAGTAGAGCCAGGGCCAATAGTATGTTTTATGCCATCTGGCACTGTGGCACTCTGAGCTCTCTGCTCTGCTTAGGTGAGGTGTAGCAGGATGTGTGAGCAGGGCTGGGACCTTGGCTGCATATGAGAACATTGTATTCTATGTCCATGAATGGGAAGTTCGTGCCTATGAAGTTAAGCTTCTATACAAGAAGAGTAATCTGTAGCTGGAAATCCAAATGGGACAAAGGGACCACAGGGACCTGTGATCTAACACATTTGGCAGTGGTCAGAGGAAGAAAAGCCTAACAAATTCTCCTGAGTTCAGGTAGCTATCACCAAATTGCATGCCCCAACCAGCAGTGGGTTCAGCTCAACGTAATAAAA
The DNA here is from genome assembly GCA_000164785.2 of Choloepus hoffmanni. Taxonomy (NCBI): domain Eukaryota; kingdom Metazoa; phylum Chordata; class Mammalia; order Pilosa; family Megalonychidae; genus Choloepus; species Choloepus hoffmanni. The sequence goes on from KN188993.1 coordinate 303,557, forward strand.
CAAGAATAAACTATCAGCATGTTCACATGCACAGAGACGTGTAACATCACTCAAAGCATGTGATTCCAGCAAAATATGCATTTGATTCCTCCTTTTCCCTGTGAAAAATTCCATGATTAGTGCATTTCTTATTTCTGCAAGAAACTCATGGGCTGGTTTAGAAAGTAACAGAGTTATACATACTTTCCTGGAGCAAAGTGGCTTGGAAAGAAAACCTCTTAGCCAAGCTTGCTCTCTCAGGTCCACTAAAGTATTTTCTGTACTCATAAACTACTGTGCGCCCAAACAATTTCTTCCATGCAGCTTGAAGATTCTCTAAATTAGGAAACATAGTGACTTCTAGCCACACTGGTGTACAGTAATAGTAATCTCCTCAGGTAGATTAAACTCACCAGAGCCGCAGGTTGCTTCATAAGAGGTTGAGTAATCCTTATTTGTCACTCAATGAAAAGATAAAGTGTAGCTGGAAGCAAGAATGGCTCAGAATCCATTACTGCCCTCCAAAATCTTGGCTCCTCCTAGGTCTTTCCTATCACATCAATGGTAACCGCTTCCACAGTCTCCAGCCCCAGACCCTGCAGTCATCCTTATTTTCTTTATTGCCCTTCCCTGCTCATCTAATGGGTCTCCAAGCCCTATCCATTCTATATTGACTGTATACATAGAGCTGTGGTGTTTTAAATTTTTTTTTTTCTTTTTGCAGGGAAGGTGGATATTATACATATTTTTAAGAAGTCGATGGGCCAGAAAATCATACATATTCATATAAAAAAGAAAAATTGGCATAATTTATGGGACTAGATGGGCTTAGTGAAGTTGGTTATGAACCTCAACATGAAAAATTAAAAAATCCCAACATCTCAAGAACTTGTCCAATCATATTCAGGCTTATGTGGGTCCTATTTCAGTCTTCATCACTTATCGTTTCACAGTGTTGCCAGATCTTTAAAAATCCTAAGCTAAGTTATATCATTCCTTAATTTAAAAACAATAATTGATTCTTAATCACTTCAACACAGCATTTGACTTCTTAGCTTCGACCTTTGTCATGAGTCTGTTTTCCAGGCATGGAAATTTACATGTAGTTTTTTTTTAACAAGTAATTAATTTATACACTTGAAGGACTTAATCATTCTGTTTCAACTCTAGGCAGTTTTCCCCCTTTCCCAGCAACACCTATCACTCCCATATCCCCCTTCCCAGCCCTCTGCTACTTCCCACCCTTCCCGACTCAATTCTTTCATGTCTGTTTCAGATAGTGTGAGCAGCCACCTTCCGGATTTGGCCTAGTTGTTAAGCTGCAGCCTGCCCTTGAGTTCCCCCCGCCCATCGAGTGGTGTCAAGATGGCGCCCACATCCTGCTTCCGCCTCTCGATGTATGTAACCACCCGCTGTATTCACCAATCATGCTTGTGTGCGTGGCGTTAGCCCATTGGATATACGCAAGGTTTATAAGAAAGTTCCCGGGCAGAGCTCGGGGAGACAGCCCACAAGGAGCCGTACCTGACGGCCGCATCGAGGTTGTTCTCCCCCGAGGTGTCTTGCCCCGGGCGGAACCTGTAAAGAGGATGATTGCCTAGTTCCATTAAAAGCCTACATGCTTCACTGCTGCGAGTCCAGAGTGATCACGAGTGCGTCGGGTAAGACATTGTCCGCACCCTCTCTCCCCTTATCTCTCTGGTCCCCATCGCCGGCCGACCGGGGACTCGAGGCGGGGCGGAGAGAGCGCCGGACAAGATAGAATTAAGCACTTCTATATTTTTGGTCTGATAATCATTTTATTTAAACCACCATCACCATATGTCATTCATGTATTATGGTCAGTTATTTGTGTATCTTTCTACCCTGATAGATTGTGAATCCCTGGAATTCAGAATCTGTTCATGAACTTTATCCCCAGAATTTATTACTGTGATTGTCCAATAGTAAGATGCTCAACACATATTTTAATCAATCAAAAATTAATGTGAAATTAATTAATCAGTTTACTTTTCAGGGTATTTACTTACCTTTCAGTGCAGGTTGCCTACTAACCTCCTTATGGTTAAATGTAAATTTAGGCTGAAGTCCACACCCTAGGTGATGATATTCCAATACATTTTTCTGTTATCTCTGCCTCTAGTTTAAGGTTGGAGGTGAATGATAAAGCAGGTGCAATCATCAGACAAACCATTCCTTTTAAGTTCCTGTACTTAGGATGTAGTAGAGGGAAAATGAAAGCTTGAACAGGGAAACCTAAATTTCTGCAACCACCATTTTATCATAACCTTTGGTAAAGTCAGCCCTACATCTAGAGTTGTACTGTCCAGTATGGTATCTACCAGCTATATGTACCTATTTACATTTAGATTTAAAATAATTAAAATTATGTAAAATTAAAATTTCTGTTACTTAGCTGCACTAGTCATGTGTTTAATGGTTACCATATTAAGCTGAGCAGACATAGAACATTCCATTCATTATGATGGAGAGTTCTATTGGTCAGCACTGATCTAGAAGATTCCCCAAACTACACAAAGAGCTATCTTTGTAAATGCAACTTATTTATGTCACTCTCATGTCTAAATTTTTTAGCTTCTCTAGATCATACTTAATATCAAATTCAAAAATTTTAAAATGCTTCCCATGCCTATGATGAACTGCCTGTCATGACTATCTCTGCAGCTCCTTAGATTTTCATATTCCCACATGCATACTATGAGCTAGAAGAAATAGCATACTTACAAATTGACAAACTGGCAGAGTACTCACTACCTCCAAACCTTTTGCCTAGAATTTCTACCTAAGTATCTAATTCTTGTAATCTTTCTAGACACAACAACATGAAACCTCCCTTGACTCTCTCAGCTGGTAATAACTTTATATACCTGTGTTCCCATAATTCCATGTGTTTATCTTTCATTATTCTACAAGCTGAATTTTCAGGTACAACTTTCCCTTGACAATGGTGATATGCCCTTCACTTCTATCATATGGTGAAAATATTTGATAACACATAATGAGGGAACCTATGGAATAAGCACATCAACATTGAATACAATGTTCTCTTACCACCAATCCTCACCCCACCCCCCCAAAATGAGATTATACATTAAAAGTTCCTAAATCTGATGATAGCTTGGATTATATATCTCTATACTGTTAGCATTGTGTGATTTACAAGTTGATTCTCTAACATCTCCTTATAAAAATGAAAATGTATCTCAATTTTTTTGAGTTAATTGCTAAAATTATGTTGTTTCCATATTATTTAATTTATTGGGTTTAGTAAATGTCTGCTTTGGCCACACCAAGATTATGGTTACATATTCAGAGATGCCTTTTTGAAGGTGAAGAATAACACAAGAAGCTGAATAAATGTATCATGAGATGTAATATTCAGAGAAATAATTGGAGAATGTATTATATTGTCAACATTTAGCCATTATAATCAACTTTAATCATCAAAGCTGCTCGGAGTCTTTAGTATTTTAACATTAATTTCAAAATAATTTATTCTATTATTACACTGACTTTCATACTAATGTAAATGAACTTAATAAGATGAAGCTCAAATGTAATGTTAAAACAAAAATATAATAGAAATTGTAACCCAAATGAGTGCACTCCAAAGCAAAGAGGTTTTTTGGCTGGCTTCTGTGGAGAAATTTTCATTTCCTCTAATCCATATCACAGACTTCTTGTCACATCACCAAAAGGGAGATAAAAATTCTAATGAAATGTTTTTGCATTTAAATGATAAGTCCTCCACTGTTCTCATTTGCCTTCAGAATTGATTGCTTCTAAAACATGGCACTCCAGGGTTATAGATACAACTTGAAGCTCCGTTACTCACACCCATACCTGCTCCCTCCCCCAAAGGGCCTTCTTTCTGTAGAGGTTTTCCTGAATTTCCATCCTTATTTCTCAATTACAGAGAAAATGATCTTTGTTTAATTTTAATTTTTGGAAATTATAAGTTGTACTCAACCAGTCATTGTCATTAAGTCTAATATGCATTGATTACCTGGGAAATAATGACAAAATTAAATATGCCTATTTAACTGTTGAATCCTGGATAAATATTTGTTGATGTTACTTCATTCTAATTAAAAATGGTGAGAACATAAAACTACATTTGTAGGTTAGCCTTTGTGACTACTTCTGCTCTTCACTCTCCATGAAAATTTATAACAATTAGTTCATATTAACTATACTTTAAAAATAGATAAATAAATGAACTCTACTACGATAGCCTGTGATATGAAAATGGTAACAGCACTATTAAATATATCTACGATGATATAGTGCATTATATCTCAGGCCAAGTTAACAGAAATTTTTTTGTTACTTGAATAACCCAATAACCAAACAAAATGAGAAGGCGAATGATATGAAACACGTACTTGACACAAGTATCTCTTATCCCTTTTACTATTTGTTTCTTCCACCTCCTGGTAACATGAGTTCTGGCCTCCCTATGCCATTCTTCTATTTGTTATACACACACACGCGCGCGCGCGCACACACACATACACCTGTACATCTGTGATGCTGGAGGCCACTGGATCATCTCATAGGTCTTCCCCACCCCCCACCCCAGCCCAACAACAGCCAGTGAACGTAACACAATAAATAGAAATTTTGTTCTAGACCCAGTAACAGTGGGGCCATGACAGAACCCAATCACAAAAGCACAGTCTTTGTGTTGAAACTGGATTTTTATGTGAACACCACTTATTCAATCACTAATTGAGCACCACTCTTAGAAGTTGTGGTTATTTGTCCGCATGTCACCTGGCAATAAATGCCATTAGAAAATTTGCTAAGGTGGAATATAGAGTGCTAAAAGATTTTAACTATCAGTTCAATCTCCTCCTCTTACTATCTGTGAGACCCATACTTCTGTTTTCTGGGTTTCCATCATTTTTCATCTATAACATGAGGTAACAATAGATTGTTCCACATAGAACTGAAGGCTTAAATAATGCACAGAAGTACTTAAAAAGATGCATGGCACTTAATTTTCTATAAATGTTACTTATGATAATTTTTAGGTAGTGTAAATGAGGTTTCTAATTTGAAAGACTATCTACTACATCAGGGCTTTAGCAATGAGATTGCATAAATAATGTTTTCAATATAATTATGTATTAATGTTCATTGATATTTTATTATCTTTGCATTCCCATTATCTTCACAGCACCTGGTATTTTACTTGTAGGCATGGAACCATCTTTCTTACCTGAGGCTCAGATAGATGAATCATTTAATGAATTTATAAAAACATTTTATGAGTATCTATTTGGAATTATAATATAAATGGATAAATCCCCTGTTGTTTTAAAAAATATTTTATTCATTAATTCCTATACTATATACTAACCAGTAATTTGTCTTTTTTCTTCTTTTAATATAGTTATTGCAATAAAATGGAATGAATATAGTTAGCTTAGAATTTCTGCACAACATTGTTCGTATCAGGTCTGCAGTGCCAGGACCCTTTGGCCTAAATGGTATAGGAGCTCCAGTTAGAATCTTCTTAACAGCCTTATTTTCCCCACTGTACCCCAACTCCCATGCCTTCTAGACTGACTTGCACCATCAAATAGAAATTAGGTTGTACAGTGGGTAGGCTCTGAAGCTACCCAACCAAGAGGTTGGGGACAAAAGGGAAGGGAATGTGATATAAAGTACATATGCTGTCTATTTAACATCCCTTCCTTGATGAAGCATTCCTCTCCAAATCCATAGTCCTGGCAGAGCTGTGCATCATGGTGCGCAACCCCAACCTCTCGCAGCCCAACACAAAAGCAGACGCTGCTTCTCATCTGGGCATCCAGTGGTCTTTGAAGCACATTTCTGAAAGTGCTAGGGGGAGAAACTATTTCCTGCTTTGGGGTCATATTGCTGAAGTTCCAGAATCAACTTCTCTTGCCACCTGGAGGAAGCCTATAGGCCTTAGGAAAGAATCAGGCCAGCCCTAAGAAAGAAATAGATCTAAGAAATGGAATGAAAGAGAGAAACTCAGTGAAGTTGTTTGAAACCCAGGACCTGATGGGGTTTGAAACCACTTCCTGAGCCTTCTCCAGGAGCTCTCACTTACAATAGCCAATATATTGCCTTTTTTACCCAAGCTTCTTTGAGTCTTATTTTTGTCACTAGCTACAGGAAGTGTCCTGATTAGTTTAGCTAGGGGAAAAACTTGAAGTAACTTTGATTTTAATTATTCCTCTGAGTTTAAGGAAAGAAAAGGAAATATTAAGAAGAGAACCCATGTACTGGAACTTCTTCCAGTTATTCATATATTTATAAAATATTTATTGAGCACTTAGTATGTGCTAGACATTTTTCTAATTGCTTAGGAGAGTTCAATAAACACAACAGGCAAAATTCTTGCCCTTGGGAGCTTACATTTTAATAGGGAGGGTCAGACAATAAAAAAGCATTATAAATAAGTGTATACTATAATTTATTTGAAGGTGATAAGTGTTATGAAGAAAAAGTAAAACAGCTCAGGAGGACTGTGTGGGAGCTAAGGTGGAAATTTTATTAGGGTGATCAGGGAAGGCCTATTTGAGAAAGTGGGATTTAAGGAAATGTTTGGAGGAGAAGATGAAGAGTTTTCCACTTGCAGGGAATAGCCAGTGTAAGGGCCCCAATGTAGAAGCATGCATGAAATATTTAAAGAACAACAAGGACTGAACAAAACAGAAACAGTTCAGAGGAGAATAAGGGAGAAGATGCCAGAGAGGAGATGCGAAATCATCTCTCAGAAGGCTTCATGAGCCATTATAAATTTATTCTAAATGAAATGGGGAACAATTGAAGATTTAAAAAAAAATTTTTTTTTTTAGATATTGTTCAGATACCATACAACTAGCCAAAGATCCAAAGTGCACAATCAGTTGCCCACAGCACCACCATACAGCTGTGCAACCATCAACACAATTTTTTTTTTCAATTTAGAGAACATTTTCACTACTCCAGAAAAGAAATAAAGACAAAAAAAAGGAAACTCAGATCCTCCCATACCCCTAACCATTCCCCTCTCCATTATTGATTCATAGTTTTGGTATAGTACATTTGTTACTGTTGATGAAAGAATTTTAAAATACTACTAACTGTAGTATATAGTTTGCAATAGGTATATATTTTTCCTTATATGCCTCTCTATTATTAACTTCTAATTATAGTGACATACATTTGTTCTAGTTCATGAGAGAGATTTCTAATATTTGTATAGTTAATCACGGACATTGTCCACCACAAGATTCACTGTTTTATACATTTCCATCTTTTAACCTCCAACTTTTCTTCTGGTGACATGCATGACTCTGAGCTTACCCTTTCTACCACCTTTACACACCTTTCAGCACTGTTAGTTATTCTCGTAACATGCTACCATCACCCCTGTCCTTTTCCAAACATTTAAGTTCACCCTAGTTGAACATTCTGCTCATAATAAGCAACCACTCCCTATTCTTTAGCCTCATTTCTATGTCCTGGTAACTTACATTTCATGTCTATGAGTTTACATATTATAATTAGTTCATATCAGTGAGACCCTGCAATATTTGCCTTTATGTGTCTGTCTTATTTCACTCAATATAGTGCCCTCAAAGTTTCTTCATCAACCCATTTCTTTTAAGATGATTTTGTTCACACACTATACATTCTGTCCTAAGTAAACAATTGTTGATTCCCCGTATAGTCACATACTTATATATTGAGCACCACTGCCACTCTGTATATAAGGACATCTCCATTTCTTCCACAAAGATGGAGAAAGAATCAAAGAAGGCAGAGAGGCAAAAAAAAAAAAAAAAAGAAAAAAAGAAAGAAAGAAAAACAAACAAACAAAAAAACTTGATAGCTAGAAGGTGACAAAAGGAAAGATAGCATTAACCTAAAGTAGAATAAAGAATCAGACATTACCAATGCCAGGAGTCCCATACCCTTCCCCTATTCCCAACGCCCCACCCATATGCATTTAGCTTTGGTATATTGTCTTTGTTACATTAAAGGAAGCATAATACAATATTTCTGTTAATTCTAGCCTCTAGTTTGCATTGATTGTATTTCCCCCCAATCCCACCCTATTTTTAACACCTTGCAATGTTGACATTCATTTGTTCTACCTCATGTGAAAACATATTTGTACCTTTTATTACAATCATTGAGCATCCTAGATTTCCCTGAGCTATACAGTACCAGTGTTTATCGTTCATCTTTTGTTCTGGTGTCCCACATGGTCCCAGCCTTCCTCTTTCAACCATATTCACAGTCATCTTTGTTCAGTGTACTTACATTGCTGTGCTACTATCTCCCAAAATTGTTTTCCAAACCTCTCATTTCTGTCTTTTCCTTTCTGTCTGCAGTGCTTCCTTTAGGTTTCCTGTAGAGCAGGTATCTTGTTCACAAACTCTGTCATTGTCTGTTTGTCAGAGAATATTTTAAGCTCTCCCTCATATCTGAAGGATAGTTTTGCCAGATAAAGGATTCTTGGTTGCTGGCTTTTCTCTTTTAGTATCTTAAATATATCACCCCACTTCCTTCTTGCCTCCATGGTTTTTATTAAGAAATCCATACATAGTCTTATCAAGTTTCCTTTGTATTTGATAGATCACTTTTCTCTTGCTGCTTTCAGGATTCTCTCTTTATCTTTGATGTTTGATAATCTGATTATTTAATGTCTTGGCATAGGCCTATTCAGATCTATTCTGTTTCAGGTATACTACACTTCTTGAATCTGTAATTTTATGTCTTTCATAAGAGATGGGAAATTTTCATTGATTATTTCCTCTTTTATTACTTCTGCCCCTTTATCCTTTTCTTCTCCTTCTGGGACACCAATGACACATAAATTCTTGGTTTTCATTTTGTCCTTAGGTTCTTGGAGACATTGCTTGTATTTTTCCATTCTTTTCTCTATCAGTTCTTTTGTGTGTAGGCTTTCAGATGCCTTCTTTTCCAGTTCCTGAGTGTTTTCTTCTGCCTCTTGAAATCTGCTGTTGTATGTTTCCATTGTGTCTTTCATCTCTTGTGTTGTGCGTTTCATTTCCATAGATTCCACCAGTTGGTTTTTTGAACTTTCAATTTATGCCTTATGTACATCCTGTGTTTTCATTATATGGTTCAGCTCTTTCATCGTATCTTCCCTAAACTTTTTGAATTGTCTTATAATTAGTTGTTTCAATTCCTGCATCACAGTTGAAGTGCAAGTTTGTTCCGCTGACCAGGCCATAACCTCATTTTTCTTAGTATAGGTTGTAGTTTTCTGTTGCCTGGGCGTGGCTTCCTTGGTTACCCAAGTCAGGCCTCCCCAGACCAGAATGGGCTCAGGTCCCAGAAGGTAGAAATACTCAGTATCTGGTTTCCCTAAGGGTGCATCTTAGAAAATTGATACACCTTGTGATGCCTCAGGTCGCTGTGCTTTTCTGCCCAGCAGGTGGTGTCTGTTAGCCTATAATTCCAGACTGGTGTAAGAACGTGTGGCTGTTTTTCCCCAGGTTCTGAATGGAAGTCAGGTAGTAGAGCTGGGCCCCACTCCTTACCTCTTAGAGAAGATAGACCCCCTAGGAGGATGTCATTAGCATTTCAATGGTCTCCCTCTGCCTGTGTTATACCCTTGTCTGGGTCACAGCACTGGGAACTGAAAATGGCTGAGGTTTTCTCCACTGAGCCAAAAAAGGAACAGAGAGTCCCCTTCAGAGCTAGTCTGAGGCGACCCTCCAGCTCTCCAAGGTTAGTCGTCACTCAAAGCCTCTGTCTGCTTGTGAAAGATTCGTAGCTCGTAGTGAGCAGTTCATACTAGCTAATTAAAACCCCAGTTGGAGCTCAGCTGAGCTATATTCGCTTGCTGGGAGAGAGCTTCTCTCTGGTACCACGAGGCTTTGCAGTCTGGGCTGTGGGGGGAGGGGACTCCCGGTTTGGATCCACAGTTTTTACTTATGGATTTTATGCTGTGATCTTGGGCATTCCTCCCAATTCAGGTTGGTGTATGATGAGTGGACGGTCATGTTTGTCCCCCCGCAGTTATTCCAGATTATTTACTAGTTGTTTCTGTTTTTTTTTTAAGTTGTTCCAGGGGGACTACTTAGCTTCCACTCCTCTCTATGCCACCATCTTAGATCCTCCGCTATTGAGGATTTTGAGTAGAGGTATGGCATCACATAAATTGCCATTTAAAAGTAAAATTTGGCTGCTTTTTAAAGACTAGACCATGGGAGCATGAAGGAGCAAAGCTAGAATCAGAGAGACAAGTTAGAAAGATATTGCAGTGATCAAGGTGAGAAGTATTGGTAAATTGTCCAGAGTAGGAGCACGGGTTTGTAGTGTGAAATCTTTAATTATCATACATATTTTCAATGTAGGGCAAACAGTATTTCCTTTCAGAATTGATTTGATATGAGGTGTGAGAAAAAGAAAGAAGGCCAGGATGATGTTAAGATTGTGGCAGGATTTGCAATTTATGGGCTGAAAGAACATGTATAAAATATTTATTGAGCACTTACCATGTGCTAGACACTTAATGCCATTAACTCTGAGTCTCAGAGTCTTCATGGACCTTGATTTGGGATGAATTTAAGAAATTTGGAAATATTTGGCTGTATTTGGATAACTGGACTTAAAGCATTTTGAACCAAAACGTTTTGTCCTGAGTTCAGTGTTCCCTGAGTGTTCTGTAGGGAGTTGGTGGTATTCAATGTCAGGTTCAAGGAGTGAATTGTACACACTGGAGGCAAAAGAGGATAAGAAGCAGCAAGCATTTGTCCAGTAGGATATGTTTTTTATTGTTTCTCAGTTTGACAGAATGCCACAGGGTATCTCTGGAGCCTTACAGAACTCACCAGTAGCTGATGGAGAGTGTGGTTGGGAATATGAACTATTTGGTCCACTTAGCCAATTTAGATGATATAATTTATAACATAAATAAATAATAGTCACAAAACAGATGTGTACTGAACTGAAACTCTATTTTTCTAACAGAATTTAATTTTCTCTATGAGCTCTCATTTCTACTTGGCGGCGAAAACTTAATTTTGACACCTTCAGTTATATTCAGTCTCACTCAGTAATTTATTTCAATCATATTAGGTATTTTCTCATTTACTGTCCAGTTCTAAGCCATCACCTCAGTGCTACCTCTTTCCTTCCCTCTGGGTTGCTTAACATCCATACAGAATGCACACAGCCCTGCAGAAGGTGTTAAAAAAGAACAGGATGTATGCTTGGTCTCTGGAATTGGTGATAAGTATTGCTGGTTACTGAAGTGATGAGCGGAATGAATGGTTGAGATACAGTTGAAGACAAGAAGATGAGAGGAAGGCATTTCAAGGTGCCAGAAGGTGAGGATATTGGAAGAATCCTCTATATGTAGGTTGAAAAAGCAAATATTAATATAGGAATATTATCAGAATTTTTTTTTAGCGTAGACACAATATGTAGATTGCTTGGCTTGGTTATGTGGGACACATAACTTTATGGAACATAATGATTCTACAGAGGCTTGTGGATATTCCTCACTACCCAGGAAAGAGGTCTGTTTCACCTCTGATAATTGGGTACACTCTCTTGGCTCAAGGGCCATTCAGGAGGTTGTAGAGCCAGCTCATATTTTTTGACAATATTTGCAGCTTTTTCTGGGCCCCATAAGTAGGATCAGAAGTAGGAGAATGAGAAAGAGCATGTAATAGAAGCTAATCACCGATTGAGTCTGACACCAGGGCAGTACCCTTCTGAGGTTAATCATTTGGAACTTAGTGTTTTTATTCTAAGCTGCATGGTGTCTCCATTTCAAATGCTGTCCTTTTTTTTTTGATGCCCAGATTGGGGTAAAAGCCATGCAGGTAGCAGAAGAAAACATGATATTTTACATAATCTTGCTTGGGATGAGTTTCCTTGAAGATACTTGAGAAGAGAATCGCATCATTTAAAACATACTAAGAACACTACACAAAGAGAGTTGAGAGTGGAGCTGTATTTGGCATTAGTGGTCCATGACTTAGAAAATCCAGCATTGCTTTCACTACCTTGCTTTTATTGGGGGTGAGGTGGGGCGCCAGTGCCAGCTGCCCATGTTTCCCGCTTTGGGGAAATGAACATACGGTTATGGCAGACACCACTGGTTGGCCCTCACTCTTTATCCTCTATTTTCCTTTGCCAACTTTTTGTAGAGATCATGGCCACCCAGCTGAAGACTTCATTTATGCCTTGCTGCTATGTATAACTGTTTGGCTAAGTTTCAGCCAAGGGATGTGAGCCTATGTGATGTGTGCCCTTAAGGAGAATAGGCATTAAATAAATAGATATATAAGTAATTAAAATAAAAGTTAAAAGTCAACAATAATAAAAATAATAAACATCAAAATTTTAAAAAGAGAATTGGCAGGCACCCCACTTTTCCTGCTCTCCCTCACACTGGCTAGAAAGCTATTATGATGATAGGAACTGAAGAAAACACTTTAGACCATGAGAAGTGTAGTTATTGAATGGTGTTGCCCCTCACCCCCCACTCCCACCCCAGAAATTATGTCCCTTCAGAATCTCCAAACGTGACCTTCTTTGGAAATAGGGTATGCTGGTTTGGATGTATTATGTCCCCCAAAACACCATGTTCTTTAATGCAATCTTGTGGGGTAGACGTACTACTGTTGATTAGGTTGGAATCTTTGACTTAGATTGTTTCCGTGGAGATGTGACTCACCCAACTGTGGGTAATACCTTTGATTAGATTATTTCCATGGAGCTGTGGCCCCACCCATTCAGCATGGTCTTGATTAGTTTACTGGAGCCCTAAAAGTGCTCAGACAGAAGGAGCTCGGTGCTGCAACTGAGAGAGACATTTTGGAGATGGCTGTTGAAAGCAGACTTTTGCTAGCCCAGAGTTTCCTCTGGAGAAACTAAGAGAAATGAAACTCTGAGTTTGCCCCGGGATATGCTAAGACAGGACTATCAGGTGCTTAGAGAGAAACATCCTGGAAGAAAGAATCAAGAATGCATAGGAGCTGAGAGAGGAGCTGGAACACAACCCAGGATCAGCAGATGCCAGCCATGTGCCTTCCCAGCTAACAGGTTTTCTGGACACCACTGGCCATCCTCCAGTGAAGGTACCTGATTGCTGATGTGTTACCTTGGGTACTTTATGGCCTTTAGACTGTAACTTGTAACCAAATAAACCCCCTTTATAAAAGCCAATCCATTTCTGGCATTTTGCATAACAGCAGCATTAGCAAACCGGAACATAGGGTCTTTGCAGATGTGATTAGTTAAGGGTTTTATGATGAAATCATCCTGGATTTACAGAAGGTCCTAAATTCCTTATAAGGAGAGGAGAAGACACAGAGACACACAGAAGGAAGAAGACTGGGAAGACAGAGTCAGGGATTAGAGTTATACCACCACAAGCCAAGGAACCAGAGCTGGAAGAGACAAGGAAGAATTTTGCCCTAAAACATTAGTAGGGAGCATGGGTCTATGGAGATGCTGAGTGCGGATGGCTAGTTCCCATCCTTGGAAAATAAGTTTCTGTTGTTCTAAGCCACCAAGTTTGTGGTCATTTGTTTCAACAGCCCTAGGAAACTAATGCAAGATGGAATCTGCATGTTGCGATGGCAAAGCAGCAAAGCAGAAAGCCTAGGTATGGACTATCAGCCCTGGATTCTTGGGCTTGGGCAGATATGTGAGAAAGAAATAAACTTCAACCTATTTCAGCTGTTATTTTGACCTTAGATTCAGTAGCTGAACTGGAAATCTGAGGGGAGCCAATGGGCACTTCTGAAGAGTAAATTTGAAAGGGCTTATTGTGTAGAAGCTATGGCTAGTCAGCATAAGTCAGAAAAAAATTTAGTATGACACTCAGGTTCAGTAACATGAATGACAGATTTGGTTGTTTCAAAAAAACACTTACTAGAAAATTAAAAGAAGTCCCCATTTTGAATGTGGAGCCATTAGAATCCCAGTTTATGAAGTGTGGCTCAGTGGTTAAAGGTGGGCCTCTCAAGCTGGTGCTTTGGATCCATTTCAGTTCACTTCCTGGCAAGCATGTGGGGAGGAGACACCAACAAGAAGACCAGGGCTGGAGAAACAGAGAGAGCTCCAAAGAGGTAAAAGCCACCTCACCCTCTCCCTTGAAGTAAACAAGAGGAGGGGAAGGTAACTGGTGACCCTTAGATGATGACCAACTATTGTGGGTGGGAGCAGGAACCCCACCACATTGACATGGGAAGGCCCCAAACTAACTTCCATATAACTTAATGTACAGACATTATCTTGTGAAACTGGGGGACCTGACCAGTGCAGGTGGGCTAGACATTCATTCATTCATTCATTATTCATTCAGTTATCACTTAACACTGTTCCTAATAAAGAATTCAGACTAATAACTAATAAGTCCCTTCTTATTTCTTCTCTGCATTGGTGGCTGGGCTTGGGAGCGGCAGATATTAAAAACAAAAAACAAAAAAATAAACCAAAAAAAAAACTGTCTCTCTTCTGTTCCTATGAAGCTTATATCCTAGTATGGGGAGAAAGCTATAGACTTAACAATATTGTGTTGTTTTACTATTTCTCTTAAACGAGGGAGGTGATTTCTAGTTTTTATTTATTTGCTGCTAAAACACTTGTGGATTCCCATTCCTTGGAGATAAATCAAAGATTCTTAAGTCTTCTTAGGAAAAAAAAAGTGATGATGCTGATATTCCATAGGCTTCTTTCATTTTTACTAAAGTACTTCCCACCTCCCAAATACTGTTCTGTAGAAGAAATCTACTCTGCTGTTAGGAAGTTCTACAGAGAAATATATTCACACTATTCTGTGTTAAACCAAGTATTTTGACAGTCATTAATGGTACAAAAATTAAATGAGGAGGTTAAATTTTCTGATAAAGAAGAGGGAGAAAATTTCCTATAGTGTCCTTGTTTTTGTCTATCCTGTTGTATTTGGGTTTCCCAAGAGACTCCTGCTTAAGTAAGCCCTGAACCTTGCAATTATTTCAGCTCCCATCTTCTGTTATGATGCCAGAGCCCTATAGATGTTGTGGTAAGATGTGGGTGGATGGGAATCAGTCTATAATTCTGATTAGGTCTCAGTCTTTAGTGAGATGTGGTGTTCAAAAATACTCCTCAGCAAAATACAAAAATACTTCCTGAGACAGAAAGGTTAAAGGGGCCTGAAATTAGAAATTTCTTTTCCCTCAGTTTTAACTCTAGAGGGGACTAGAATTGGGTATTTCCTTTCACCCATATGAGTTAGGGTATGGTAAAACCCACATTGTTTAGGCTCTGGTAAAATAGTTTACCCTGAGGGCAGACTGATTGTTAGGGACAACAAAATGCTCTGGGTATATTTCAAAATGATTACTTTACCCCTCCCTCCACCAGAAGCATGAGGGGATTTTTCTCTATCTTCTCTATAAAAATCTAGTTTGGTTTCTGGAGGTAAAATTCATGAAAGTGTCAGAATTATTTCTCTCTCAAGACAGCTCTGGCTAAATTTCCAGCAATTGGTTATACTTTAAGTTCCTACCTGATGCTGGTTTCAGTTGTGGTTTCTGCTCATAAATAGCTGTAATTCTCTCTGTCAGCTGGTCTCTCCAGTTTTCAGGGTAGTGGTTTGACCTATGACCTCAATTCCCTGACCAATGTAAGATGAGTTGTTGATTATCAGTTTTTTCAGCTTTTTCCTTGTTGTGAGGATGGGAATGATGATTTCCAAGATCCTTCCATGTTAGACCAGAACACTTCATTTATTTTTAAAAGTTACTCTAAAGGTTTACAATATACATCTTTAATTATTAAAGCCTACCTTCAAATTATAAATTCCTACTATTTTTGCTTTAGAGAATCAATAATCTTTTATGTGCATTAATTTTTAAACATTTATTTATATTTATCTTTTGTCTTTATCATTTCCAGTGCTTTTCACATGGTTTCATATTCCTTCTCCCTGTAGAACTTTTTAAATATTTTTTCTTGTGGTAAAGATCTGCTGTCCATGTATTTTCTGAGCATTTTTTCTCTAAAAAAGTATTACCTCACCTTAATTTTTGAAAGATTTTCACTTGGCATAGAATCCTAGGTTGAGAAATTTTATTCTCTCATTATTTTAAAAATATCTTTTCTTTGTATTTTGCTTGTATAGTTTCTGGGGTTGGAGTTGGGTAATATGCTTTCTTTCTTATTTTTGTTCCTCTGGAATATTTTTTCCATCTCAGTCTGCCTTGCCTTTTTGATTTACTCTTTCTCTGTTTTTCAGTAGTTTAGCTATGATACGCCTTGATGTGTTTTTCTTTGTATTTTATTCTGCTTGGGGTTCTTTGAGACTATTTTATCTTTGTCTTCTTGACTTATATTAATTTTACAGAATTCTCAGCCATTAATCCTTCAAATGTTTTTTATGCCCCATATATTCTGTTCTCTTTTTCAGATTCCTGCTTCATGTATGGTAGAACATTTGGTATTTTCCCGCAGTTCTTGGATGCTCTGTCTAGTTTTTTTTATTTTTTATTTTTCATTTTTCTTCCTCTTATTTTATATTAATGACTTACCTTCTAATCACCAATTATTTTCCGTGCTGTTCCCATTCTATTAATAAGTCCATGAAATGATTTCTTCATCTTTGATAGTAATTTTTTTGCTATGAACATTTTCATTTGATGCTTTAATTTACTTTTACTTTCCTTCCTTTGCTGACATTCCTTATATGTGTGTGAATGGTGTCTATTTTTCCCACTAGATGTTTTAATATATTAATTATAGCTAATTTAAAGCCTTTTCATGAAAAGGTCCAGCATCTTGACCATCTCTTAATTTTTTTCCTTGACTGTTTTATCTTTTGAAAATGAGTCATGTTTTTCTCATTTCTTTGTGTTCTCATAATTCAATTATAAACACTGTATGTAAAAAAATAATATGTTTTCTTCTTTTTTGCTTTGAGTGTAAAGTATGAGTCACTCTATTCAACAGGTATGTTTTGCTATTGTTGATGCTCAGTTTAATTTATTCCACATGTTTCAAATTTTTTCAATTGTGGACTGCTTTTGCATTTTCTTGATAGGAAGAACTAAAGTACCGGGAAGTTTTCCTCAGTGTTCCTCTTCCATCATCAGCTCTCTTCAGGTCCTACACACCTGTTCTACAGTGGGAGCCTCTGTCCATGTTACTGTGTCTTCCCAAGCAACAGACTGTTTTTCCTTGCTATTGAGCAGAAGGTTCAAGGTGATGGCAGGGAAATGTTCTCATTTCTTCTACTTCAGTCTCAGTTTTTAGGTTAGTCCTTTGTGACAGAGGCTAAGGGGCAGGGGCAGAGATTTCTTATTGTTGTGCCTCTCTTCTGGTAGCAGACAATCTTTGTCTTTCACACACTGCAGGGTCTAGAGTACAGGTAGTTCTGTCACCCCTTGTGGCAGGCAAACTCTACCTTATATTAGATGTGGCGGGGAACAATGAAGTGTCCAGATGAGTTTCTTTCCAATCCCCTACTACCTGCAGTTCTCTGATTTCTTTCAATGCAAGATCCCGGACACAAGTGGGTTTTCTGACCATCTCTCAGGGGCAGAAGCCTTTTGGTGAGTGTTGATGTGGGAGGGAAGGGAAAGGAATTTCTATCCAGCTCCCACTGACAAATACCCTTACGTGGGATTGGAGGCTAAGAGAGAGTGTCTGCCTCTCCCTGCAGTGGCTGATGGTTTTGTTTTTTGTTTTTTTTTTTTTCCATTTCTGAAAAAGCTTAGGGCTAAGACAGTTTATGACTCATCCCCCAGTGGCAGAGGATCACTACTTTGTTTGCATACAAGACTTGAAGTTGCTGATGGGCTTTTCATTTACTCTCCCTGTGTCCTCTAATCTTGTCACTCTACATGTCTCTGATACTGATGGGGGCTTTTTCAGATCTCTGTTTGGCCCAGAATCATTTTTATGAACCTTTGTGAAGGCTACTGGAAAAGATTGGGCTGGGACTCACATGGTTTCTGAACTGTCATGCAACCTCACTTGGTCTTTTAGAATTTGTTAAAATTTCAGATGATTGATCTTTCTCTGCTTTGGTGGCTGCCATAACTCCTCCTGTGCTCTGTCAAAAATGAAATTATTTGTCCTGTTTTCCCTTGGGAAAGGAGGTGATGTGGCTTGAAGCTGTATAAATCCCAGGAACACATGTTCTTAAATCTAATCTTTGGCTGTAGGTGTGAACCTATTGTAAGTAAGATCTTTTGATGAGGTTACTTTGGTTTAAGGAGGTGTAGCTCACCTCAGTTGGGATGGTTCTTAATCCTATTACGAGAATCGTTTATAAACAGAAGGAAACTCAGACAGAATGAAAGAAAAGCCAGAGGAAGCAAGAAGCTGAACATCAGTAGAACCTGGAAGAGAAGGGAGAGGCCAGGAGACACTGTTGTGATGAAAGATCACCAGCAGCCAGCCCCAGAATGCCACAATCCTTGGAAAGAGCATCACCTTGATGATGTTTTGATTTGCACTTCCTTTTAACCTCAAAACTGTAAACAAATGAATTCCCATTTTTTAAGCCAACCCATTTCATTACTGTTTGCTTGAGCAGCCCAGGAAATAACAAGGGACTTGTTAACACTTTGGAATTTATTTTATCTGGTTGCCTTGGAACTTCAGCTCTCTGCCAGGCTCAGAAACATGATTTGGTGCATTATCTGTTTTTCTGTTGTTGTTATTGTTGTTGTTTTGATTTTTCTTGTTGGAAGAGTAGGAGAAATGTTCTCTTGCAGTTTATTCATCCCAAGTGGAAGTGGAACTTTGAATGAAATTTAAATGTGTATATCATGACCTATTTGCAGGTGAGGAATCTGTAACTGAGAAAGGCTTAATGACTTGATCAAGGTCACACAGCTGGGAGGTGGCAGAACTTGGAGTCAGATATGGCTCCACAGCTCATGTGAGATATTATCAGGAATGAAATAATGAAATATGAACAACAGAAATCAAGTCATAATTCTAGATTTTGAAAGTTATTGATAAAATCAACCATAATGCTCTCTAGGCCTTTTGATAGCAATTTCTATAGCAAATTTATAGTTTCTAAAGTAATTAACAACTACACTATGTCATTAGATTTTTCTAATAAGAGTAATACCTAACAGTTTAATGTTATTATCATTACTATTTAATGAAGAAAGAAACTTAGGCTTAAAATGTTTCACTATCTTTCCACAAATATACATCAAATATTAGAACTAAGACTCAAATGTGTTTTTTTGACTTCAAATTCATTCTCTTTTACATTAGGAAAACTATTACAGATATGTAAATTGTATTAATGATTCTTTCTATTTTCTAATTTCCCAGATCCTTCTTGACTGAACTCTAGACTAACAGAAACCCAGCAACTCCCATCTCTCCTTGTGTATTTTTTTGTGAAGTAGAAAGTCTACCATCATACATTTCTTGTTCAAAATTGCTATCATCTTCTTATGGCACATTCACTTGTACTTGATATTTTTAAATTAAATTGACTTTTAACAATTATCTATTTAGTGTTCAAATGTGTTACCAGTACAGTGTATTGCAACAACAGAAAAATGACTCTCAGAGATAATCTCAAGACCTTCCTAACTGTGTAGTCTTGAATATCCCTCTACATTTCTGACTTTCAGTTACATTATCTTTTAAACTTTTATAATAAGGTGAACTGCTTCAGAGGATTGCAGTGACTGTTAGGTGAGTTTTATGAAGTAAAACATATTATATTAGTGCTAATGAGCCAGTATCTTTGTTCTACCATCATCAAATGGTAGTCAGGGTGGTAATTGCTGAGGTAAAAAGAGTTGTTCCGTTGATGTTGTCTTCATTCTCTTTAAATGCTGATAAGCTTGTGAAGAGTTCTTAATATGTCTGTGCTTAAAACTTTTCACTTCTACATAGCACAGCACCTGGCTCTTTTATTTATACTTCTCCTTTTCTTTCTTGAGATATGGGCAATATTTTAGAATTTCTTTGTACCTTTTCAACTCCCTGTCTCTTTTATTTAGAAGGGAATGAGGTTGAAATTAGGTTAAAATTTTAATGGCATCTAAAGAGATAGGTATTTGCAAATGTCTATGTTAACAAGTCCATCCTAAGAGGGCCAAAATATTCAAAGTGAAAGGAAGACTCTTCAGATTTGATATTAACAAATGAACAAGGAAACTTGTAACCAGCCATAAAATGTCCCAATGTATTTCCTAGTACTATGGTTCATATTACTACAAAAATATTCTCATTCACTTATGTCTTCTTATCGTAGAATAAAAAAGATACACATTCAAATGAGCAGAACTGCACTGGTTCAGGATTAGTTTAGCTTTGACCTAGAAGAACATGTTTCTCCAAACTGATTCCTGAGGCCCCTGTGCCAACTCCATTGTGTGCAAAGATGCAAGGTCTTTGGATGCAAAGCATGTCTGGTTTCTAGAAGGCATGTCTAAGCTATTACTAGTTTGTCAAAGGATGGTGGACTGTTAGTTAACTAGTTTGAACACTCTTCCTATATTCTAAGCATAAGGTGAGAGTAGAATTAAATTGACAGGTAAGGACTTACGGGAACAAAAGAAATTAGAGCTTCGGTTTATTTTAAAGCTCTTTATCTAAACTGCAGAACTTTCCTACAGGAGGTGGTGGTGTCTGTGGTACGAAAGAGTGGTCAAATGTGGCAGGTAAATGAAGCATGCTTGATCTCCATCTTAAAGATTCCAAAGGCAAACTTTTATATCAAAACCTTTCAGTAATCTTGAAGTAAAGAACCTTGTTAAATTATTTTGATCTCAGTGTTCATAATAGTTATTGTCACATGACAACACTTTAAAACACTATATATTTTCATTTGCAATGGAAATGTCTTCTCTATTTAATAGTATTTGTGCTTTTAGATAGGATATTAAAATATCGGAATCTAATCCCTCTCAGTTTCCTTTGTCAGGGTTGAATCTGAATGATCATTAAAGACTTTGCCATTTACTTGAAGACAGCCTACTCTAGAAAAAGGCAGAAGAAATGGAAAATGTCTTAATTGAAGAGTTAATAAATCTACAACCAAGAATGTCGCATACATTCATCTTTCCTACATTGTGTAGGCATCTTGATCTATAGACCCATGCCATGTCTCTCCCCACAGTCTTTTAGAGCATCAGTTTTTCTATGGCAGTACAGAAAATCTTTGTGCTAAGCTGTTTGAAAGTTATATTTTGTAAATATGTGTTCTCAATAATAGATATTCTTATATAGATAGAAGACAACATTTGACCTATACTCTTTATGTATTTTAAAGATTATATATGCATCTCAATTTAAGCAAAATAAGAAGAAACCTAAATGAAAGTATAAATTAAAAATACATGAAGACTGCTTATTCTCTTCAATATGTAAAATCTTTCACAACAGACAACTTTAGAAAGCAAGAATAACCTATGCATGAAATGTGATTTTGCTTTCTTATTTCTAGGCAAAAGAGCAAAATGAAAAGAGATGACTAACCCCACCTCCCAATTTCCCACTTAAATGATGCATTTAAAAAATAGAAAACTCTTATTATTCCTGAAAATTGTTGTAGAGTAAAATCAAGAAAGCTCTAAACACTGTTTCCAAATATAGAACTTTTAGACTATTTGCAAGGAAAGAGCAACTCTCGAGTATCTGAACTGTGAGGGAGGATTATGCCAAAACTTAGAGAATAGATACCAACAGAACACACTAATACAACTATACTTGATGTAGACGGTTTGGAAATAGAGTTTGGAGTGCAGCAGGGGTGGAGGGTGGAAGATGGGTGTGCTACTTGCATGTCTTTCCAATATCCATTGACAACACCTCCTTATGTAGATGCCTCATGAAAAGAAACTTTTACAATGGAAACTGCAAGTAGTAGTAAAGCTAAAAGCAACACCTGATCCCAGCATACTTCTCTGCAAACGGACATGCAACCCAGCTATAGACGATGACAAGTTTCTAAATGGGCAGTATAAAACTATATGGAATAATGTACATTGCTGACTAGTTCCCCCAAAAAACATCTTCTCTTTTTTTTCTGAGAACAGAGGTAGACAGTATTTCCCAGCCTTTCTTGCAGACAGCTGTGGCCCTTGGAATATGAGCAAATGTGATACATGATATTTCCAGTCCTGGCCAAAAAATCTCCTTCCTGTGCTGCTTCATATCATTCCCCTTCTTTCTGACTGATGTCAAAACAGTGCCTCTAGGAATCCATGTTTAAAGATAACAGAGCTACTTCCAGAAAGAATCCCTAGATGACTCCGTGGTGTAAAGCTTCCTCACCCTTCCTTCCTTCCTGCCCAAAAAACTGGGACCACCATGGACCTTGATGTAGACAACCAAAAAAATTCTATAATTTTTGAAAAAATTACACAGTTGAGTTTGTTTGTTAACTGCATCCTATCCTTGGCTAACCAACCCATCTCCTGCTATCTCAATCTGGGACTGCAAAATTTAAACTATAGTTTTCACCAATCTAAGTGTGTTAGAAACAAGAGCAAACAGAGAAAGACCACTTGAAACTGTGAGACAGAATTGCAATTATCTCCTTTATAAACAGGTCTATTTTAAGGAAGAAGAAAAATATTAGAGTAAAATCTAATTATTCTTAATAAGCTTCAAGTAGACATGAAACATTGGTTTAGGGAAAGACAAGGGGATAAAAGCAGGTCTTAGCTCTTCATAACATAATTTTACTAAAATTACCCAATAAAACCAGTAACAGAGTGGAAAACACATTATAATTACAACTAGAAAATGATGACATCCACAGGACTTATGCAGATTTGGATCAATTGAGGGAACTCTTCTGAACAATAGCAGTGAAATAGTGTGGGAAAAGAAGAAAAAACCAGGTGAGCAGAGCCACAGAATTACTGAGTGGGGTGTCTGGAAGACCTAGAAAATCCATGAGAAATGCAAACCCTTCCATATAAAACTGTGAGACATATCGCAAATTCTCAACAAAGGATAATGGTCTACATGTAGCATAAAAGGAAAAGAGTGCTGCTGCTGCTGCTGCTGATGTTACTAACTCAGGAAACAGAAAAAAATCAATGAGAAAGTAGCTGCTTTGCACTCCTAAGGAAATAATTTACAGTGCAATAGAAATATTAAATAAAGTGAAGAAAGACAAAATGCCAACAAATATTTAGAACTATTAGATTCAGTGATGAGCTGATACAATCATAGAATTTCGAATTAGCAATGTGGAGGGAAAACTTAAGACATTCTGAAATAACGTTAGGCAGAAAATAAAAAGACTAAAACAAATCTCAGAGCAGATGATTAATGTTGAAAACACACTGTGGAGGCATAAAATGCATATCTTTGTGTCCTTGAAGAAAAAGAACAAAAGCATATTTGAGCACAGTCATCAAGATTGCAGGCAAATATAGGCTTGAATTGGCCTACACCTTAACCACCCAATTTTATCACACATGGAGTGGCAATATTGAGCAATATATTTATCTCCTTCATACTCTATTTTTATTATCTACAAAACAGGTATAATGATAATATCTTTCTCTTAGGATTTTTATGAATATTAAATGTGATAATACATATCAAGTGATTAAAACACCTTGGCTGCTAATTCATGCTCAATACACACTCAGTGGTACATACTATCATTTAGTGCAATATTTGAAATTCAAATATATCACCTACAAATCATTTTATTATCTAATGTTCTGAAAACAAGGTGGAATGAATTATTGTAAATGGCAACATTAAATAAATGTGGCCCAGAAGAGGGGCAAGATGGCGGCATAGAGAGGAGTGGAAGTTAGTTAGTCCCCTGGAGCAACTAATAAACAACCAGGAACAACTTGTAAATAATCTGGAGCAACTGCTGGGGGGCAACCGTGACTGTCCACAACCTGGATTGGGAGGAATGCCTGAGATCCCAGTGTTGAATCTTTGAGTAGAAACTGTGGACCTGAGCTGGGAGACCACCCCCCCCTCCATGGCAGGCTGAGATGCAAAAACTTGTTGTGGGAAAACCAGCAATCCTGGAGCAAGTGAATATAGCTCAGCCCAGCTCCAAATGGGGTTTTAATTAACAAATATGGACTGCTGAATACAATTTACAAACATAGACAAACCCCTAACAAGCAGACAGAGGCTTTTAGTGATGACTGACTTTAAAGAGCCAGAAGACTCCTGTGTCCCAGGAGGGGGAGCCCAGAAGACCAGATGCTATCTCTGCCCGACAGGGGAAAATGGAGAGCCATGGACTGGCTCCAAAAGGGGGCCTTCTTTCCCTTTTACTGAGTGACTCAGTGGAGAGAGCCTCAACCATTTTCAGTTCTCAGCACTCTGACCCAGATAAGGGTGGAGGTAACAGAGTCAGACAGAAAAAGGAGCTATTCCAATGCAGAAGATAACTCCTTAGGGGGTTTATCATCCCTAAGAGGAAGGAGGTGGGGTCCAGCTCTACTATGGGCCTTCCATTCAGAACTCAGACCCAAGAACCTGGGGGAAAACAGCCAAAACAGAAACTAAAGGGGCCACACCTTCTTACACCAGCCGGGAGTGATGGGCTGACAGGTGCCACCAGCTGGGCAGGTTAGCAAAAGCATAGCTGTTAGAGACCTCACAGGAAAGTCTGTCAATCTCTAAGACACACCCTCAGGGAGACTTGAAACTGAATATAACCCCATCCTGAGTTCTGAACCCATTCTGGTCTGAGAAAATATGATTGAGGTAATCAAGGAAACCAGATGCCTAGAAAACAGAAAACTACAAACTACACTAGGAAAAACAAAGATAAAGCCCAGTCAAAGGAACAAACTTACACCTAACTCAAGACACAGTTGAGATATTGTTTCACTTCAGTGAAACAATCAATTAAAGATTTCAAAGAAATATGCTAAGTCAAATCCAAAACCAAATCAACAAGTTCAGGGAAGATAAGGCAAAAGAGATGAAGGATATAAAGAAAACACTGAGTGAACGTAAGGTAGAAATTGAAAGTTTGAAAAAACAACTAGCAGAATCTATGCAAATGAAAGGCACAACACAAGAGATGAAAATCACAATGGAGACATACAACAGCAGATTTCAAGAGGCAGAAGAAAACAGTAAGTGGAGAACAAGACACATGAAATCCTACACACAAAAGAACAGATAGGGAAAAGAATGGAAAAATATGAGCAACATTTCAGGAAATTGAATGACAACATGAAGTGCAGGAATGTGCATGTCATGGGTGCCCCAGAAGGAGAAAAGGAAAAAGGGGCAGAAGCAATAATAGAGGAAATAATCAATGAAAATTTCCCATCTCTTATGAAAGACATAAAATTACAGATCCAAGAAGCACAGTGTACCCCAAACAGAATAAATCTGAATAGACTACACCAAGACACTTAATAATCAGATTATTAAACATCAAAGACAGAGAGAGAATCCTGAAAGCAGCAAGAGAAAAGTGATCCATCACATACAAAGGAAACTTGATAAGACTATGTGCGATTTCTCAGTAGAAACCATGGAGGCAAGAAGGAAGTGGTGTGATGTATTTAAGATACTGAAGAGAAAAACCACCAACCAAGAATCCTATATCCAGCAAAACTGTCCTTCAAATATGAGGGAGAGTTTAAAATATTCTCTGACAAACAGACAGTGAGAGGGTTTGTGAACAAGATACCTGCTCTACAGGAAATACTAAAGGGAGCACTACAGACAGATAGGAAAAGACAGGAGTGAGAGGTTCGGGACACAATTTTTGGTGATTGTAGCACAGCAATGTAAGTATGCTGAACAAAGATGACTGTGAGTATGGTTGAAAAAGGAAGATTAGGAGCATGTGGGACACCAGAAGGAAAGAGGAAAGATAAAGACTGGGACTGTGTAACTCAGTAAAACCTAGAATGCTCAATTGTGATAAAAAGTACAAATATGATTTTACATGAGAGAGAACAAATGAATGTCAACCTTGCAATGGGGTGGTTTTGGGGAAAAAATACAATCAATGCAAACTAGAGATTATAGTTAACAGAAACATTGTATAATGCTTCCTTTAATGTAACAAAGGCAATATACCAAAGCTAAATGCCTATAAGAGGGGGACATAAGGGAGGGGTATGGGACTTTTACCATTGGTGATGTTGTCTGACTCTTTTGTTCTACTTTAGTTTAATTCTTCCTTTCTTTTTGTTGCTTTTTAGGTGTCATGTTTTTTTTTCTTTCTTTTTCTTTTTCTTTTGTCTCTCTACTTTCTTTGACTCTTCCTCCTTCTTGTGGAAGAAATGGAGATGTCCTTATGTAGATAGTGGTGATAGTGGTGAATGCATAAATATGTGATTATACAGGGAACTATTGATTGTTCACTTAGGACAGAATGTATGGTGGGTGAACAAAACTGTCTTAAAAAAAACAGGTTGATGAAGAAATTGAGTGAAATAAGTCAGACACACAAGGGCAAATATTGCAGGGTCTCACTGATATGAACTAATTATGATATGTAAACACATAGACATGAAATATAAGTTACCAGAATATAGAACAAGGCTAAAGAATGGGGAATGGTTGCTTATTATGAGCAGAATGTTTAACTAGGTTGAACATAAGTGTTTGGAAATGGACAGAGGTGGTGCTAGCATGTTATTGTGAGAGTAACTAGCAGTGCTGAATGGTGTGTGAATGTGGTGGAAAGGGGAAGCTTAGAGTCACAGAAGTCACCAGAAGGAAAGTTGGAGGTTGAAATATGGGAATGTGTAGTACAGTGAATCTTATGGTGGACAAGGTCCATGACTAACTGTACAAATATTAGAAATCTCTTTCATGAGCTAGAACAAACGTATGAACTACAACTAGAAGTTAATAATAGAGGGATATATAGGGAAAAATATACCTATTGCAAACTATGTACTACAATTAGTAGTATTTTAACAATCTTTCATCAACAGTAACAAATATACATTACCAATACTATGATTCAGTAATGAAGGGTGGGTGATTAGTGGTATGAAAGGATTTGCATTTTCTGTTTTGTCTTTATTTCTTTTCTGGAGTAATGAAAATGTTCTAAAAATTGAAAAAAGAAATTAATTATGATGATGGATGCACAGCTGTATGATAGTACCGTGGGCAATTGATTGTGCACTTTGGATCTTTGGATGATTGTATAGTATGTGAACAATCTCAATAAAATTCAATTTTTAAAACTTGACCAATAGCTGGGCCAATATTGTTCAAAGTTTGAATATCAAGAAAAAGGTTAATTTGAATTATCTGACACTAAATCAAAGGACAATGAAAAGTGCCATCCCTGTAAAGCACGGTTGATTGTTTTCATAACCATATCATAGGGAATAAATAGGGTAATACTCCACTTCCATACCCTCTTAAACCCTGCATTATTTTTTTAAACTTTTTATTTTGAAATACTTTTAAACTTATAGAAGAGTTACAAAATTAAAAAAAAAAAAAAAACCTATAGGGAGAACTCCATCATACCCTTGTTCCCCCAGATACCCAGATTGACAGTTTTAACAGTTTGCTTCATTTGCTATATCATTCTATCTAGCTATCCATCCATCCATCCATCTATGTATCATACCAATTTCTGAACACTTGATTGTAGTTTGCAAACATCATTCTTCTTCAATACTTCAATGCTTAATACTGTGATGTATATTTCATAAAAGAATATTCACTTATTTATCCACCTTAGGTGCAGTTATCAAGTTCAAGAAATTTAACATTGATATAAACTTACAGTCTATATTCCAATTATTTTGTGTATCTCAATAATGTCATTTTGAGCTTCTTTTCCTACCTTATTAGATCCCATCCAGGATCGTATATTGCATTTAATTGTCATTGAATCAGCTTTATAAGTTTGTGGTACCCTCACCTCCTTCCATACTAACTTTCCTATCTCCCTACAGAGAAATCCTACACCAGTTATGCATTAAATCTTCATTCCCTTTGCCCCCTGCCCCTGGCAACAGGTACTTTACATTCTGTCTCTATAAGCTTGAATGTGCTCTGATATTTTCTTTGTAGTTACCATGGGGCTTGAATTTAAAATCTTAATTCTATAACAATCTCATTTGCTTTGATACCAACTTAACTTTAATAGTATAAACTAATTATTTTCCCATAACCTTCTGTCCCTCCCCCTTTATGCAGTTCTTGTCACGAATTTAGAGTCCAAAACCACTGATTTATGAATACATTTCATGCATTTGCCTTTTAGATCTTGTAGGAAGTAAAAAGTGGAGTTACAAACCAAAAATGCAATGTACTAGCATTTATATTTACCCTTGTTGTTACTCTTACCCAAGATCCTTATTCCTTCATTTGGCTTTAATCTATTATCTATTGTCCTTTCCTTTCATTCTGCAGAACTCCCTTTAGTATTTCTTGTAGAGTTGATCTACTGGAGAGGAACTCCCTCAGCTTTCATTTATCTGGAATGTCTTAATCCCTCCCTCATTTTTGTAAGAAACTTTTGCCAAATATAGAATTTGTGTTTGGTAATTTTTTTGCTTTCAGCACTTTAAATATGTCATCCTACTGCCTTCTTGTCTCCGTGGATTCTGATGAGAAATCAACCCTTTAATTGTATTGAGTCTCCCTTGTACTTGTCATGTCACTTCTCTCTTGTAGCATTCAGAATTCTCTTTAATATTTGAGAGTTTGATTATAACATGGCACAGTGTTGGTCTGTTTAGGTTTATCCTGTTTGGTGTTCATTGAGCATCTTTGGTGTGTATATTCATGTTTTCATTAAAATTGGGAAGTTTTCAGCCATTATTTCTTTGAATAGTTTCTTTGCCCCTTTCTCTCTTTCTTCTTCTTCTGGGATTCCCACAATGCATATATTGGTACAATTGATGGTACCCACAGGTTCCTTAGTCTCTATTCACATATCTTCATTAGTGCTTCCTTCTGTTTCTGAGACTGGATGGTTACAATTGTCTTATCTTCAAGTTCAGTGATTCTTTCTTTGGTCACCTCCAACTTGCTGTTGAAACCTTCTCGGGAATTTTTAATTTCTGTTACTGTGGTATTATGCTGTGTTTCCTATTCATAATTTCCATCTCCATTGATATTCTCTTTGCCCTCATCTATTGTACTCCTGATTTCCTTTAGTTCCCTGTCCATGTTTTCCTTTAGCTCTGTGAGTATACTTAGGGCAATTTTTTAAAGGTCTTTGTCTGTTATGTCCCAGGTCTGGTCCTCCTCATTGGTGGTTTATAAGCTTTTACATCCACTACCTCAGCCGTTGATTCTTTTTCCTTTGTATTTTTTAATCTTTTGTTGAAAAGTGGACATTTTAATATTTTAGTTTATTATTGCTGGAATTTAGACTCAAACATATCTGCCCTTAAACTTGTATCCAGCTAGTGTTATGAGAGAGCATTCCTTGAATGCCAGGAGCTAACAAAAGAAGGATGAGGAAGAAGAGGAAGAGGAAAAGAAAACAACTTTCTCATCTTTTGCAGACTGAGTTGTGCGAATGCTCTCTTTTAGAGTTTATCCATAAAATGAGCTTAGAGAATAGCTTGAGGCCAAAGTATAGGGGCCTGCCTGTTCCTTTCCCTGCATATGTCTTGTCTCAGGCATGCATGAGTGGCCCTAGTATTTCCCCTCTTTACATGAATAGCCTCTCTTCCCTAGGTAACAGCTTCCTCATAGTCCCCGATACTGCACTGTATGTCCCATAGCCAGCAATTCCTTGCCTCAGGCAGCCACAATTTGATTGTTCTCCTTCAGCTTTCTGTTGCATCCTGATTCAGTCCCTCAGGCCACCACCAGAGAGATTGGGCAAGACATCCATGCTCCCAGTATGTACACAAGAATTACTCTGCTCCCTCTGGAACCAGGACCAGGGACCTGCACTTGGAGCACAGGCCACTCTCACTGAGATGGTGAGGGACTAGGGGAAGGCCAGCCAGGGTTCCAGGTGATCTTACTGCTTTCAAGTTGCTTTGTCTTGATTCTGTGCTTGCTCTATTATTGAAATCTGTTAACTGTTTTATAAGAAGCTTTAAGAACAATGTTTCTGCCAGTTCTTGCTGGTTGTTCAGAGATTCAGTGGGGGATGGGGCCCTGAAGCATCTCACTCTGTCATCTTGATCCTGTAAGTCTATCTGTATTATTTTTGGTTGCTCATATTGTTATCAAATCTCAGAATACTGAAAAATGATAGAAGTGGTAGAGGCAAATAGGTGAGAAAAATATTTGGCTACGCACACACACTCTCACCAGAATATGCGACATGTGAGAGTGACAGCTGTCCAGTTTTCAAGTTGATCAAATTCCTGGGGTCTTAAAACTATGGACAGTAAAGGAGGAATCAGGAGGCCTCTACTAATAGAGTGCCCTCTGGCAGATGTTCTCTATCTGTAAAAATATTGTATATCCTATATTGCTCACATAAGATTTTATTCTAAATTGCTTACAAACTCTTTTAAAGGGTGTTCTGTGTATCTTAGTACTATTACAAGTGCTCAAATTTTATAAGCCATTTTGAGCATTTAAGGGGAAATTCCAAAATAATGATTCATGGGAAACTAACTCAATGCCAATTTTATTTATTCTTCTTTTTTTTGTTTAATATTTTGAATTTAGTAATTTGGTGAAAAAAATGTTTAAAGTAAAATACCTACCTGAAATTTGAAGCAATTATTTTGATCAATTATTTGATGTATGAAGAAGATATAATTTGATGTATATCTCTCCATATAGTCCTATGAATGAATTGTTGATTTCTAGGAAATGAAAAAGGTTAACCTAATGAATGATTCAGACAGTCCTTCATCCTTCATTAGGAACACACTAATTTCTTAAAGAAATGAATGATCTTCTTCAGTTGTTTTAAATGTAAAACTTCATTTCAAACATGCACAGTCCTTGATCTATTTAAAGAGTGATATGTGATTAATCAAATATAAACTGCAGAAACTAATCAGGCGTAGAAACTCTGAGCTCTTGGCCATAGTTACTGCTGTGATGATCTCTCACAAGCACATTCAGACCTGATTACAAGAGATCAGAAGGAAGGTAGAGGTGGCATTTGGAGCAAGCAGTTCCCGCATAAATAGTAAATATGACTCTGTTATTAATTATGTAAAACAGGGTGAGAATTGAAAAGATAGTTCTTAATGGACCACTCGCTACCTTAGGATGTCACAATTTCTCATATTTGAAAGAACTGACTACAGAATTGCAAAGAAGGTAGATTTTAACAATCTGTAAATTGAATAATTCTGTATGCATTCCTAAATAACTTATTTTCAAGAGAAAAATGCAAGTTCCTTTCTTAGTCCTGCTTTTCTGATTTCTCCTAGCCTGATTCCTTGGATTTGTTATCTTGGTTGGTATAAAAAAAGGAGGCCAGTCAATGTTCCGTAAATTTTTGTTAGAGGTCTTTTTAGAAGTTTTTAGGGCCATAGACACTAAAAACAAAAGTATTAATAAAAGATTTGAAAATAGCCTGTGCATTTATATTTCACTATATAATTTTTCATAATTGTTTTTAATAGCTATTATAATGTTCAACCATAGTTAATCATTAGGATAATGCCATAAGGTAGATATTTTCCCCATTCATAATTGAGGGAAGTGGAATTCAGAACAGTTAAGTAATTTCATGTAGTTGTAGTGAATCAAAGTCAGGGAAAGAATCCCAACCTTTCTGACCCTAAAGGCTAGGTTTATAAAATCCTATAATAGCTGTACAATTAAACAGCAACTAACAGAAGTAATTTGGTAAAAATGGATAAACTGATTCTTCATTGCCTTCCAATCCATGTCTGCCCCTCCCTGTTGAATTCCAAGTTTTAGAAGAAGAAATAGCCTAAGTAGGTTACTTATTATCTATCAGACTCTGAAATGAACTGTTTCAGTTTGCTAAAGCATCTGGAATGCAATATACCAGAAATGGGTTGGCTTTTAACAATGGGAATTTATTAAATTACAAGTTACAATTCTAAGGCCATGAAAAATGTCCAAATTAAAGCATTAACAAGAGGATAGCTTTCCTGAAGAAAGGCTGCTGACATCTGGGGTTTCTCTGTCACATGGGAGGGCACATGGTGATGTCTACTGGTCCTTCTCTCCTGGGTTCTGGTTTCAGTGCTTCACTCTCTCAGCTCCTGTGGTTTCCTCTTGCTTCTCCGGGCATTTCCCTCTGCTCTCTCTCCAAATCTCTCTGGCTTTTTATCCTCTCATAAAGGATTCAAGTAATGGATAAAGACCCACCTTGAATGGGCTGGGTCACATCGCAGTTGAAACAACCAAATCAGAAGGTCCCACCCACAATAGGTCTGCACCCACAGGATTGGATCAAAAGAACATGGCCTTTTCTGGGGTACAAAACAGATCCAAACCAGCACATGGACCATTTCAGTGTAACACTTTCAGAATATTACTACTCCCAAATCTGCAGGACCTGAGAAGTCATCAACAGGGGAGCCCACTTTGGATATCTGAATACTAATCTCTTCCCAATTTGTCGTATTTTGTAATATCTCTCATTCTAACTAGCACATAGTTAGCTGGCCAAGAACCACATCCACAAATAACTGCTGTGTAGAAATGCTGGTATGACAGTTCTCCCTATCCTATCTGACATCATTTTTTTAAAAATAAAGATACTAGATCAAATCTGGTGGAGAGTCCCTCTTGAATTTAGTGATTTAAATGGAGGACTCCAATCTGGAAGGCCTGGTACTTTTATTCCAGATAAAAGTTAGGCTAGTATTGAGCAAAACTTTGATAGTTTTCAAACAGCAGAAAGTTTCTCTGGCCTCCATCCAATTCTGACATAATCACCATATATATATATAGTAAAGCACATAAAAGAAGAAAAATGTGGGCAGTGAATCACAAGCCACCTGGAAATATATTAGGTCCTTGACTTCTCGAATAGCAGAGTGTCAATAAAAGGGCAAAACATTTGGATTCTGAACATTGATGTTCAAGTTCTAGTTACATCAAAGTATGACCACAGAAAAGCTATTTGATCACTCTGTGATCTCATTTCCACAAAAGAAGTAAAATCAAATGGAATAGTTGTTCTTCAGATGTGATACTAGAAGTAATTAAAGGAAGTAAGTCTCAATACCAGTGACCTCCTCAAGAAAGGCTGAATGTTAGGTTAACAAAGCAGAACATAAAATTAAAGATACCAAACCATAGAAAACAATAGGGAATATTTAACTCAGAATTGTAACAATAACAATAGAAATAGTTTGGGGATGATTAAGTTGCTACACTACTACCATATTGTCAAAACATATCTAGCTCCTCCATTTTATCAAATCTCACTCATTGCATGACCAGGAGAAGGTAATTTCTTCCAGACTAGGCACAGTCTAGTAAAAGGAGGCAGTGGGACTGGATGAATCTCAAGGTCCTTTCAAAATAAAACATTGTTTTACAAAAATGATCCTACATTGTCATTCACAATTTGTCTAAACTCCTAAGGTTTCTTTATAATGCATCCTATCCAAATTTAATGGTGCTTGCTTTCTTTATATTATTTAAAGTCAATAACCAAATGTCTTTAGAGTGAACATGAAATAATTTGTTATACAGTTCCCTTGTGATAAACTCATAAAGATTTCTGTTAAATGACATAATGCAATTAATCATTAGGTGAGTATCTGATCTCAATCATCTTCATAGAGATATAGATAATCAATATATTAAAGGAAAATGCAATCACTGCAGCTTCATTCTTATCAGAATAAGCTATTGTGATTACCCCAAAATTATCTTCTCTACTAATACTCAACACTTCCGAGAAGTAGAACAATTTTCTCCCTCTGCTTTATCAGAAAATTGGACCTATTATTATTTCATTACTGTAACATTAGTGATTGTCAAAATTCTTAATTTAGCATAGAATAGTGTGAATATAAATTCTTTGCTGAAGATCCCAACAGCAGAGTAGATTGCTTCTACAGAACAATATTGGGGAAGACGGAAAGTACTTTAATAAAATGAATGTAGCCTAGGGAAGATCTGCATTATCACTTTTTTTTCCACAAAAAAATTGAGAACCTTTGACTTATCTCTAAGGAATGGGAATCCACAAATATTTTATCAGCAAATAAATGAAAACCAGAAATCCAGCCCCTCATTTAAGAGAAATAATATACCAATACAATAGGTTGTTAATTCTCTAATCTTACAGGTATCTTCTCATACTAGAATAATAGGCTCTTAGGAATGGAAGAAGGACAGATTTTGGCATCCACAGCTCCCAAGCCCAGCCACCAATGCAGAGAAGTAAAAAGAAGGGCATTATTAGTTATTAGGCCAGATTCTTTATTAGCCCCACCCTTAACCACTTAGCCATACATCATAATCTGGGATTCTAATGTCTTCACATTCAAATAGGAGACTTCTTTTAATTTTAGGTCAATGTTTTTTAGAAACCACCCAATTCTTTGGTTCATGACACTGAACCTGGGCATCATACTAAATTTTTTCTGACTTATGCAGAGTTCCCATAGCTCCGACACAATAAGCCCTTTCAAATTTACTCTTTGGAAGTACCCATTTACTCTCTTCATATTCATATTTCCAGTTCAGCTACTGAATCTAAGATCAGAATAACAGCTTAAATTAGTTGAGATTTATCTCTTTCTCACATATCAGTTCAAGCCTAAGAATCCAGGGCTGATATTGAATACCCAGGCTTTCTGCTTTGTTGCTTTGCTGTCCTCAACATGTGGATTCCATCTCATATTAGTTTCTTAAGGCTGCTGTAATAAATTACCACAAACTTGGTGGCTTAGAACAACAGAAATTTACTTTCTGCAAGATCTGGGCACTAGAAGTCCAAAATCAGGATATCAGCAGGGCCTAGATTTGCCACAACCATTTTTAAAACAAAAATAGCACTAGAGAACTCAAAAAGTCTTATTTTAAGGCTATAATTATACAAGCTACAGTAAACAGGGCAAAATGGTGGTACTGGAATAGGAGAGAACATAGGTGACTTGAACGAATATTCTCTCTCTGTATGTTTGTGTGTGTGTGTGTGTGTGTGTGTGCGTGCGCGCACACGTACACACATGCATATATTTACTTTTTATAGGTTTTCAAGATAATTCAGTGGAGGAAGGATAATCTTTTCAGAATTACTGCTAGAACAATTGAATATTTATATTTAAATAAACTTCAAATTTTACCTTGTACTATATATGAAATATTTACTCGAAAAGTATCATAGCTCTAAACAAAAACTAAGCTATAAAACTTCTAGAAGAAAACATAGAGGAAATTACTTGGGAACAGTTTCTTAGATAAACACAAAAGTCAAAACACAGTAAACAATTGATAAATTGGATTTTGGCAAATTTATAAACTGTGCTTTTCAGAAGACTCTAAGTAAATGAAGAAGTGGATAAAATATTTGCAAAAAAATATATGAGAAAGGAATTGTATTTAGCATCCCTAAATTTCAATAATAAGGAGACAAACAATCCAATTCAAATGTACAAAAATTTTGAAAGACTTCACCAAAAAGATACATAAATGTCCAATAAACATTTGAAAGATGCTCAAAATAATTAGTCATTAGAGAAATGCAAATTAAAGCCACAATGTGACACTGCTCCGTTACCACTCAAATGGCCAAAATTTAAGGCTGGCAATACCAAATATTGACGATGTAGAGCAAGTGGAACACTCATAAATTGATGGTATAAATGTAAACTGGTACACCCTGTTTTAAAACAGGCAGTTTTTATAAAGTTAAACAAACATTAACCTTATGCCCCAACAACTCCACTTCTGGGTATTCATCCTAGAGCAATCCAGGTATATATCCATCCAAAGTTATGTACCCGAGTGACCAAAACAGAGTTACTCATAAGACCCTCCACACTGAAAACAACCAAAATGCCATTCAACTAGTGGATGAATGATCTAATTGTGGTCTAGCCATAAAATGGAATTCTAGTCTATGCAATGACATGGATGAATTTCAAGAGTATTTCATTAAGAAGCCAAAAGCAAAATACTTCATACTAAATGATTCCATTTATATGACATTCTAGAAAAGGCAAAAGTTTAGGGACAGGGAGTAAATCAGTGGTTGCCAAGTGTTAAAGGAGGGGGAGGTAAATCTTTACAAAATCACTATTTTGGAGGCTTGGATCGAACACCAGGAAATTGGCAGGGATTGCTTTCTCCATTTCTGCAGTGTTCTGGCAGTCCTCTACCACTGGGTGATCTCTTCCTCCTTATGTCTGCTCCTCTGATTTCTTCTGACTTCTGGCTTCTACTGACTGATGGTTTCCAAATTTCCTTTGCTTATAAGGACTCCCGTCATATGGATTAAGGCCTATTCTGACTCAATTTGGCCTCATCTAAAGATCTTTGAAGATCCCATTCACAAATGAGTCCACACCTTAACTAATAATAACATCCTCATAGGTCCTATTTACAAATGGGTTCACACTCCTTAACATGTCCTCTGTAGGATACAAGATTAAATCTCCAACAATAGCTTTACCATAAGAATGGGTCAGGTTTGGAGGAGAGATTGACTTAATGAGAAAACATAATCAGAAGACATGTAAAAACACTATGTCTGTTCTCACATATAGAAAATTAAATTGTATAAATATTTCTAATAACAGGCACTTCCACACTAGTATTCCAGAAAGCAAGCAATTGGAATGAATGTTCCAAGTAAGCCTCATTTTATGATACAAAGAGAAGTTTATTGGAAACTTTTATCAGAACTCTAAATTCACTCAGATTCATGTGGAACACTAACGTTGTGTTCTCAATAGAAAAAAGCTTTTGAAGGTTACAGGGGAAATAAAGCAGCCTCCTAGGGAGATCACACATAAATGTGATCCCTAGAAGCCATTTGATCCATCTGATCTTAGTCAAGCTAGACAACACTGAATTAAAAAATGGAGGAAATACCATTACAGACCTTTGAAAAGGTGGTAGTCGTGCTTATAGTTGCTGTTTTACACAACCATGAAGGTATGAAGGGGGTCATGTTGACTGTTGACAAATAATACATCTCCTGCCATGCCCCAACTTGCCTTTCTTTGGATTCTTCTGTTATTGTGGGATCCTGGGATTATGCCTCATAGGGCAACCATAGTTTTTGCATTTGCCATATTTCTCATCTCCAGCTCTTCTATCTTTACCTCTAATGGCCACTACATGTTCCAGAACTAATGTCCACAGGAAGTACTCCTGCTGGTGTTAATTTCCCCTGATGTTGGCCCCAAGGCAATCTAATCTTGCTGCTGACAGCCTTGTGGTTTCTGTTGTGGGCAGCGTCTCTTGACACATAGAGAGCAGATAACTGTAACACTGTACATGCTTTTGATGTCCCGTAGAGTTAGAAAATAAAACAGCTCTTTTGTTTTTTCCCCAACAGTTTTATTGCAGCATGTTCTAATCCCAGGATTCAGGCATGAATTCATTGCACCGTGCCAGAGGCCAAGCTCCTTGAAAGATACAAGGCTATGTTGACAATCACTGATCCCCTCCAACTCTTGCCAATTGTTCTATGCAAAAATTATGTTTCTCAGTGGTACTCTTGGGATTCATTCTTCAGGTTCTTCACTGGAATTCTCAGTCCTCTTGGTTATCTTAACTCAATAGTTCAGACGTGCCCAAAGGGAGCAAACATATAGAGTAAATATATTAACCAAAGTGGAGAACACTGAGAAAAGAGCAGACCTCAGATAGGGGGAAATCAAGATTTCTGTTTTGGACATTTAAGTTTGATCTATTAAAATAATTAATTATTCACTAATGAGAAATGGAATAGTAACTGGGACAGACAACATATCATGAGTTATCAGCTACTTAGCAGAGTATTTGTGACTTGCAAGGCAATCTTCCAAATGCCCCCAAGTAATTCCATGCTTAGGATATGTGTTTATATGAGAGATGAGGCTGAGGGGTATGGACTGCCACAGATCAAGGAAGCCATAAGTTCTAGGATCTTTTCAGCTACTTTACCTTGTCAACAATATAGGGCTTCTCCACATTCTCTGATGAAACTGTGTCTCTAATTACAAGTTAATCACTAGACAATGAGGTATAAGTGCTTGGTCCAGTAACCTTGATCTGATTTTCATTTATCTTGGGTTGGGTATAGTCCTATAAATTCTTTGAGTGAATGTTGCAAGGAAGATACAATGAAAGGCCAAATCTTCAGATGTCTCAGAAGTTAGAGAAACACATGCAAATCCCTAGCAATAATATCTACAATAACAATAGCAATGACAGCAAGAGGGTATCCATTATTAAGAATTCACTATGCCGGGAGGCGGGGCAAGATGGCAGACTGGTGAGCTGTAAGTTTTAGTTACTCCTCCAGGAAAGTAGGTAAAAAGCCAGGAACTGCGTGGACTGGACACCACAGAGCAATCTGACTTTGGGCATACTTTATACAACAC
>KN188994.1:1623-51557 GCA_000164785.2 Choloepus hoffmanni
TCCAACACAGTTTATAGCCCAAGTGAGATTTCTTTGGTGAGGTTTCATAACTTGGGATTTCCTGCTGTATATAGAGCACATGTGGGTAAAAGTATTCCTAAATGTTGTAACAGGAAATTTTTAGAAAAACTTGGTGTGGTGTGTAGCTGATTCTGTACACAAGGCTCAACAGAGAAGACTCTATATGAAAGTAGATGTGAGGGATATGAAGGAGCGTAACTGGAACTAGATGACAAGAGAGGGAAAAAAGCAACAAAGGACTGTGCAGCAATAAACAAGACCCCAAGGAAAATACTGGAACTATATGAGGAGTACAGTTTATATTAGAAATCTTTAATCAATTGCCTTGAATATAACCCATCAATGCAAACTTGTGCAATGGTGGAAGCAAAGTGCTTATTTCAGGTTATTTGCTTTTCTGAAATTTTACTTTGTTTTATTACAAGGTGGTGAATTGGATGTTTTTGTAGCTCATAGATAATCTTTAAAATAAATTCACATTTAAAAAATAATTACCATGAGGGCACAGTAACTTTCTACCAATCTGGCCTAAAATTCATAAACTCAATTTCATCAGGAAGAATCACTGAGAAAAACACAATTTGAAGAATATTCTTTAAAAGGGTTGTTCAGCAGTTTTCCAATATATCCAGAGGAAGAAAATAAATGAGATATATTCAGATGAAAGAGGATAAATATATCTGAAAAAGAAATGCAATGTTTGATATGAGACTGGACACTATTTTACTTTTTATCTTTCTATATTTCCATCATTATTACTACTACTAACATTTTGCTTGGTCTACAGGATATGAATGGGTAAATGTTGAGGTGGGGACCAGGCCCCTATATGACATAATTGTATTACAACCAGGATAATTTAATGATTGTGGTAATGTTCCTGTGAATACATAAATGAATATCTCTGATCCTAAGTGAAATACCAAAAGAATAATTAAAGAAACTAACTTTTTTTTACACATAAATTTCCAATTGTTAAAGAAAATCTTATTATACAAGGAATATGAAACAATGACAACTTGGTGTAAAAAATAACTTAAATAGATGAACTTAACATGAATTGGTTTCCCTCTTCATGAAGGCACAGAGACAGATCAGGGTGAGATTACACTGACCTGCTTTCATGGAATATGAGAAGAATGGTCACAGTCAGTGCCACTTGGGCCTACTTCCATGGGCATCAGCAAATTCAGGAATGGAGAGGTTGGGGAAGTCTTCCTTTGCTAATAACCTTGCTTTCAGATCTGGAACAAAATATGTGCCACATCTGTGGTTAATTCCTTGCAAGACCAGCACAGTGTAAAAGGGGAACTTGTGGTGGGTATTCACAGTTACCTGTGGATCACTATCACTGTCAGAACCAGTGAATGTTAGCTTCCAGATCAGGGATATCCCTAAGGGCAATGATAATTCCTGGACCAAGAAACAAACAATATTCACTGTACACCATCATGACTGCCCTCTGGGAGTCTCCATCCCTGTCCCCAATCATGCCTCCAAACCACTCAACAACAAAAATTTCAGCCAGTCCACATCACATGGTCTCTGCTTCATGGGACCACCTTGTCTCTCACTCAGCATTTAGGCCCAGAGTGAGAAAAATGTCAAGCACAAATAGAGCCAGAAACCCCAAGACTAAGACAGCCATGAGAGAATCCTCATGTCAGCTTTAAACAGTGGAAAGGGCAGACACAACAAAGTTGTCCAAATTTCCCTGACTTCAAGGGAGTTCATTGACTTCACATGGGTATTCCTACAGTTGAGCTCTGGTAAGTGAGCACCTGGGACACTAAGCTGCATGTCTTAGAGCCAGTGGTAATTTCCATGTTATTGGAAAAGTAAGGCAGGCACAAGCTTGGCCAGGCACACTTCATTAATTCTCCATCTACCCCACACAAAATTGGAATTTGCCATTGGACTTTTCAGTATAGGATCCTACAGGGAGAGTCAAAAGCTCACCATCCATCCAGGGGGCAGGTGATTTTTAGGGCTGCAGAATCATCCTCATATATCCTCTCCAAACTGCATGGGCCACAACACTTCAACCATCACCTGCAAAACTGAGGAGCCCCTTAAAAGTTCATACCTCAGGGCAGCCATTGAGATAGAGGACTGTTGCTTAGCAACCTGATGCTCATTATGAAGCAGGTGAGGGTCAGCATAATTTGCACATGTTGATTCCAAGATCCTGCCAGAATTCTAAGCTGCTTTTGAATCTTGGCTGTCTCTATCACCTCCATAGTTTCCAACAACAGTGATATTTCTTCCTGGAGGTTTCTTCACTTGGGATTTCCTGCTCTATATTGGACACACCAGGGTAAAGTGATTCCTATTTGGAGTAAAGGGAAAGATTCAGGATCTCTTGGTGTGAAGTATAGCTGATTCTGCACACAGCTACACTCAGGAAGGCTCAGCAGAAAAGCCTCTATTGGAAAGTGGATATGAGGGTTCAAATTAATGTAACTGTAACTAGACAACAAGAGAGTGAAAAAGGAAACATAGGTCTGTGCAGCAATAAAATGTACCCCAAGGAAAATATATGGACTGTATGAAGTGTACTGTTTACAATATTAGAAATCTTTAAACAAATGCATTGAAGATAACCCATTAATGTAATCTTGTGC
This sequence comes from Choloepus hoffmanni, assembly GCA_000164785.2. Taxonomy (NCBI): domain Eukaryota; kingdom Metazoa; phylum Chordata; class Mammalia; order Pilosa; family Megalonychidae; genus Choloepus; species Choloepus hoffmanni. Next base: position 4,269 of record KN188994.1, read on the forward strand.
AATGGGGAAAGCATAGCAGTTATTTCAGGTTATTTGCTTTTTGGGAACTTTGATTTGCTTTATTATAAAGTGATTTTTGCTGTTTGTGTGTTTTTGTAGCTTATAGACAATGTTTAAAATTAATTCAATACACTGAAAGAAACAAAAATTAAACTTCTCATTTAAAAAATATACACCATGAGGGCACAATAATTATCTGCCTATCCAGCCTAAAATTCATAAACACAATTTCATCTGGAAGAACCTCTGAAAAAAACACAATTTGAGGAATATTCTTTTAAAAGATGTGTCAGCAGTTTTCTAATTTATCTAGATGAAGGAAATAATTGAGATATATTCAGATGAAAGACAATAAGTATACCCGAAAAAGAAATGCAATGTTTGGTATGAGACTGGACACTTTTTCTTTTGTTCCTTCCTACACTTCTAACATTATTTCTATTACCATTTTGCTTGGTCTATAGGTCATGATTGGGTAATTGTTGAGGTGGGGACCAGGCCCCTAAATGATATATTTGTACAGCAGTTTAATTTTTTTTCTGATTTCTTTTTTTAAATTTTATTTTGAAATAAATTCAAAGTTATAGGAACAGTTGCAAAAACAATACAAACCCCATACACAGAAATCCAGCATACCCAGACCCACGTTCCCTGATACCGTGATCCACCAACTTTAACATCCTGTCACACCATTTCTTTCTTTCCCTCCCTCCCTCCCTCCCTTTTCCCTTTGTCCCTCCCTCCCTATCATCCATTATCTATTGCTTTGTCTTCTGAACATATGAGAGCAAGCTGCACACATCCTTGAACAAACACTATAATTCACATATACAATTCCCATGAGCAAGAACATTGTTTTATGCAATCCCATTAAGCACAGCTAAGAAGTTCAAGAAATTCAACATCAATACAAAGCTTACATTCTATATTTCCTTTTTCTTTTCTTATGTCTCAACTGTGTCCCTTTGAGCCTCCTGTCCTGTCTCCTCAGATCTCATCCAGGATCATCCTTGGCATTCAACTGTCATCTATTTAGAGTGTATTTTTTTTCAATTGTGGAAACATATATACAGCCTTAATCTTCCCATTCCACCCCCTCCCTAGCCTTCCATTAGTGGGATTAATCACATTTAGACTGTTGTAATGCTATCACCTTCCCACCTTCCATTACTAGAAATTTCCCTTCAACTCAAACAGCAACCCTACACTCATTTCTTAACTCCCCATTGCTCCTTCCCCTAATTCTTATAACCCACACTCTACTTTTCATCTCTATGGTTATATTTGCTAATAATTTCTTTGTGTTTACTGTGGGGCTTAAAATTAACCTCTTAATTCCATGAAAATCTTTTTTTTCTTTTATACCAAATTAACTTCAATAGGACACATATACTATGTTCCTATACTCCTCCATTCCCCCACATTTGTATAGTTCTTGTCAAAAATTACATATTTTACATTGAGTTCAAAACCACTGATTTGCCATTAGAGTTTGTGTATTTTATATCATGTAGGAAGTAAACAGTGAAGTTACAAATCAAAAATTATTGACTTCTATTTGTTTTCCATTATGGTCAGAGAATGTGCTTTGAATCTATTCAATTGCTTTTTTTTTTTTTAATTTATTGAGGCTTGTTTTATGTCCTAGCATATGGTCTATTCTAGAGAAAGATCCATGATCACTAGAGAAAAATGTATGCCCTGGTGATTTGGGGTGTAAGGTTTTATATAAGTCTGTTAAAATTCTCCCTATGTCTCTCTTCTTTCTTAGTTTCTCTGTTGGTAGGGCTCTCGTTAGTATCTGAAGCAGGGCAGGTCTTTTATTGGCAAACTCTCTCAGCATTTGTTTGTCTGTGAAAAATTTAAGCTCTCCCTCAAATTTGAAGGACAGTTTTGCTGGATAAAGTATTCTTGGTTGGAAATTTTTCTCTCTCAGAATTTTAAATATGTCATGCCACTGCCTTCTCACCTCCATAGTGGCTGCTGAGTAGTCACAACTTAGTCTTATGTTGTTTCCTTTGTATGTGGTGAATTGCTTTTCTTTTGCTGCTTTCAGAACTTGTTCCTTCTCTTCAGTATTTGACAGTCTGATCAGAATATGTCTCAGAGTGGGTTTATTTGGATTTATTCTATTTGGAGTTTGCTGGGTATTTATGTTTTGTGTATTTATGTTGTGTAGAAGGTTTGGGAAGTTTTCCCCAACAATTTCTTTGAATACTTTTTCTAGACCTTTACCCTTCTCTTCCCCTTCTGGGACACCAATGAGTCTTAAATTTGGATGTTTTATTTTATCTATCATATCCCTAAGATCCATTTTGATTCTTTTGATTTTCTTCTCCATTCTTTCTTTTGCTCTTTCATTTTCTGTTCTGTGGTCCTCTAGGACACTGAGTCATTGTTCAACTTCCTCTAATCTTGTATTATGAGTATCCAGAGTCTTTTTAATTTGGCCAACAGTTTTTTGTATTTCCATAAAATCTTCTACTTTTATTTACTCTTGCAATTTCTTCTTTATGCTCTTCTAGGGCCTTCTTTATGTCCATTTTGTCCTGTACCATGTTCCTCTTCATGTCCTTTATCCTGTGGCATGCTCTCATTCTTTGATTGTAGTCCTTTGATTAATTGTGCCAAGTACTGTGTCTCTTCTGAACTTTCAATTTGGGTGTTTGGGATTGGGTTCTCCATATCATCTGGTTTTACCATATGGTGTAAGATTTTCTGTTGTTTTTGACCTCTTGGCATTTGCTTTGCTTGATAGGTTTCTTTCAAGTTGTAAAAAATACAACTTTGTGGGGCATGTGTCTGGGTAATTAGGGAGGCAGGGCAGATTTAATAATCAAACCTCCCAGGTGTTTGCAGAGATTCAAGGCTGTTGCAAGAGTCTAAGCCTTCATTTCAGTCTTGTCCCAGATATTCTCTGCCACTGACCCACAAGTCCCTGACATTGATGTAGAATCCCTTGGTTTTCCGATTGGGCCCCCCTTCTCAGCTTCTAGGACCTCTGCTGAGGGAAGGCTTCCTATGTCACAAGCGCATGCTGTTCCTCAAGGGAAGCCTCAGGCTGCCAGGCCATGCAGGGGTGATCCCCACCTGATGAAAAGATGACTAAATGGGGCATCTCAATTCTCCCTTTTTGCACAGCTCTGCCTTCCCAGATCCAGGACAACTAGCTGTGTATGCACCCAAGGCCACTGTCCATGGCCAATATTGTGGCATTTGTGTGGTGCCATTGGATGCACTCCCCATCTCACTGAGTTTCCTGGTGTGGTTCTGGGCAGTGAGTACATCCCTGGGCAGGAGTATCTCCAGGCTACTGGAGAGCCAGCTGCAAGCAGTGTGGTTTCTTTCTCCTTTTGTCTCTACCCTCTGCCTCCCTGGCCCTGAGGGAATCAGCAGTGGTCTATCCTCCATGCCAGACACTGAGAGGTTGGCACAGCCAGATCCTGCCTTGATTCACTGCATGGTTCTCACCATCATAACTGCAACCACTCCTGTTTTTTTAAAAAAAAAACTAGTCCATCTCCAAATGCCAACCCCCAGTTTCCCCACACTGCAGCATGGTGGTGGGACTTTCAGCTGGCTTACTCACCCATTTCAGAATGCAGACTTATGGTTTCACCAAGTGCATGATCCCTGTGGTTTTATCAGACCTTGTCCAGCTAGTCCATGACTGAATCTTGTACTCTGGGTCACTTTCTGATTTTTATCTAGTATTTTTCATGGACCCTGTTTTTTTTTACCCTGTCTCACCTAGCCACCATCTTAGGTTCTCCCCTAAGATGGGCTTTCATGGGACATTAGAAGAATGGTCACAGTCAGTGCCACTGGGGCATACTCCCTTGGGCATCAGCAAATTTGGGAAGAGATGGGTTGGGGAAGTCTTCTTCCTTTGCTAAAATCTTGCTATCAGATCTGGAAGAAAATATGTGCCACATCTGTGGTTAATCCCTGCCATGCCCAGACCAGGTAATAGGGAGACCTGGGGTGATATTTGACAGGTACTTGTGGATCATTCTCACTGACAGATCCAAGGTAGACTGCCTCCCAGGACAGGGATTTCCATCAGGGCAAAGAAAATTCCTGGACTGAGAAACAAACAATATTTAGTGTGCACCATCATGCCTGCACTTTGAGAGTCTCCATCCTTGTCCACCATCATGCCTCCAACAAACTCAAATTAAAAAATATCAGCCTGTCCACATATCATGTGGTCTCTGCATCATAGGACAACCTTGATTGTCACTCAGCATTTGGGTCCAGAATGAGACTTCTGGCAAGCACTAATACAGCCAGAAATCCCACCATTAAGACAGCCTTGAGCCAATCTTTATGTCAGCCCTAAACAGTGGACAGGACAGACACATCAAAGATGTCCAAATTCCCCTGATTTCTAGTGGGTTCATTGACTGAACATGGGCATGCCTCATGGTGAGCTCTGCTAAGTGAGATTCCGGGATGCTAAGCTGCACATCTAAGATCCAATGGTAATTTCTGTGCCATTGTGAAAGAAAGGCAGGCCCAAGCTTGGCCAGGGACACTTCATTAAATCTCCATCTACCCCACACCAAATTGGGATTTGCCCTTGGGCATACCAGTATAGCATCCTATTGGGAGAGTCAAAAGCTCACATTCCATCTTGGGGACAGGTGATCCTCAGGGCTGCAGAATCAACTACATATACCTACTCCAAACTGCTCAGGCCACATCACCACCATCATCACCTGTACTCGTGTGGAGTCCCTTACATTTTCAGACCACAGGACAGCCAATGGGCTAGAGGCCTGTTGCTTAGCAACCTGATGCTCATTGTGACACAGGTGAGGGACAGTATAATTTGTGCATGTGCATTCCAAGCACCCACTTGAATTCTAAGCCACTTTGGAACCTATGTTGACTCTGTCTCCTCCACCAGTTTGAGCTCCAGTGAGAATTATTCCCTGAATTTTGTTAACTTGGGTTTTTCTGCCATATATTGGCCACACCTGGGTACAGAGGCTCCTATTGGGAGTAATGTGAAAAATTCAGTAACCCATGTGGTGGGATGTAGCTGATTATGCACACAGGGCACAGCAGAAAACCCTCTATTTGAAAGTGAATATGAGGGTTTGAATAGTGTAACTGTAACCAGATGACAAGAGAGAGGAAAAAGGAAACATAGGTATATGCAGTAATAAATACTACGCCAAGGAAAATACATGGACTGTATGAATAGTACAGTTTATAATGTTATAAATCTTTAAACTAATGCCTTGAAGACAGCCATTAATGCAAACTTGTGCAATTGGGGAAGCAAGTAGTTATTTCAGGTTATTTGCTTTTCTGTAACATTTCCTTACTTTATTATGAAGTGGTGATTTTTGATGTTTGTGTTTTTTGTAGCTTATAGCTAATGTTTAAAATTAATTCAATACTTTGAAAGAAACAAAAATTAACCTTCTCATTTAAAAAATAATCACCATGAGGGCACAAAAACTATCTGCCTATCCAGCCTAAAATTTATAAACTCAATTTCATCAGGAAGAACCTCTGAAAAAAACACAATTTGAGGAACATTCTTTAAAGGATGGTTTAGCAGTTTTCTAATTTATCCAGATGAAGGAAATAATTGAGATATATTCAGGTTAAAGAAAATAAAAATACCTGAAAAAGAAATGCAATGTTTGATATGAGACTGGACACTATTTTTGTTTTGTTCCTTTCTACAATTCTAACATTATTATTACTAATAAAATTTTCCTTGTTCTATAGGACATGAATTGGAAATTGTTGAGGTGGGAACCAAGCCCCTACATGACATATATGTACTACAACCAGGTTAATGTAATGATTGTGGTAATGTTCCTGTGAATACATAAGAGAATGTCTCTGTTCTTAAGTGAAATCTTACAAGGATAATTAAAGAAACTGACATTTTTTTACTGATAAATTTCCAATTGTTAAAGAAAACATTTTTCTACAAGGACTATGAAACAATGTTAACACAGTGAAAAAATAAATTAAATAAACAGACTTAACATGTGTTGTTTTCACTCCTTATGAAGGCACAGGGTCAGATTGTGGTGATATTACACTGACCTGCTTTCATGGGATATGAGAATGATGGTTACAGTCAGTGCCACTTCAGCATACTCCCTTGGGCATCAGCAAATATGGGAATGGAGAGGTCAGGGAAGTCTTCTTCCTTTGCTAAATATCTTGCTTTCACATCTGGAACAAAATATGTGCCACATCTGTGGTTAATCTCTCCCATGCCCAGCACCAGGTAATAAGGGTCCTTGGGGTGACCCTTGACAATTACTTGTGGATCATTCTCACTGAAAGAGCCAGGGTACATTGGTTCCCAGAACAGGGATTATTCTCAGGGCAATGAAAATTCCTGGACTAAGAAACAAACAGTATTAGGTGTGCACCATCATGCCTGCCCCTTGAGTGTCTCCATCCTTGTCCACCATAATGTCTCCAACAAACTCAACTAAAAAATTTATCAGCCTGTCCACATATCATGTGGTCTCTTCTTCACAGGACAAACTTGATTGTCACTCAGCATTTAGGCCCAGAATGAGACTTTGGGAAGCACTAATAGAGTAAGAAATCCCACCATTAAGACAGACATAAGCCTATCATCATGTCAGGTATAAACAGTTGACAGGACAGACACATCACAGATGTCCAAATTTCCCTGACTTTTGGTGGGTTCATTGACTGAATATGGGCATGCCATATGGTGATCTCTGCTAAGTGATATTCTGGGATGTGAAGCTGCATGCCTAAAATCCAGCAAAAATTTCTGTGCCATTGGAAAAGAAAGGTGGGCCCAAGCTTGGCCAGGGGCACTTCATTAAGCCTCCAATTACCTGACACCAAATTGGAATTTGCCCTTGGATATACAAGTATAAGATCCTAATGGGAGAGTCAAAAGCTCACCATCCATCTGAGGTCAGGTGATTCTCAGGGCTGCAGAATCATCCTCATGTACCTTCTCCAAACTGTACAGGCCACAATACCTCCAACATCACCTGCACAGTTGTGGAGCACCTTACATTTTCAGAACACAGGGCAGCCATTTGGATAGAGGCCTATTGCTTAGCAACCTGATGCTCATTGTGACACAGGTGAGGGACAGCATAATTTGTGCATGTACAATCCATGCACCTGCTAGAATTCTAAGCCACCTTGGGACGTGTGCTGACACTGTCTTCTCCACCAGTTGGTGTCCAGAGGACACCCTCAATTTTTTTAACTTGGGAATTCCTGCTGTTTACTGGCCACACCTGGGCACAGGGACTCCTATTTGGAGTAATGGGAAAAATTCAGCAACCCATGGTGTGGTGTGTAGCTGATTCCGCACACAAGGTACAACAGAAAACATTTTATTTGAAAGCAGAGCTGAGGGTTGTGAAGTAGTGTAATTGTAACTTGATGACAAGAGAGGGAAAAAAGAAACATAGGTCTGTGCAGCAATGAAAAGTACCCCAGAGAAAATACATGGACTGTATGAAGACTACTGTTTATAATATTAGAAATCTTTAAACTAATACCTTGAAGATAACCCATTAATACAAACTTGTGCAATGGGGGAAGCAAAGGAGTTATTTTGGGTTATTTGCTTTTTTGAAACTTTGCTTTGCTATACTATAAGGTGGTGATTTTTGATGTTTGTGTACTTTTGTAGCCTTTAGATAATGTTTAAAAAGAATTCAATACATTGAAACAAAAATTAAACTTCTCATTAAAAAATAATCACCATGAAGACACAATAAGGATCTGCCTATCTGGCCTAAATTTCATAAACTCAATTTCATCAGGAAAAACCTCTGAAAAAAAAACACAATTTGAGGAACATTCTTTAAAGGATGGTTCAGCAGTTTTCTAGTTTGTCCAGATGAAGGAAATAATTGAGATATATTCAGATGAAAGAAAATAAATATGCCAGAAAAAGAAATGCAATATTTGATATGAGACTGGATGCTATTTTTTTTTGTTACTTTCTACATTTCTAACATTATTATTACTATTAACATTTTGCTGGGTCTATAGGACATGAATGGTTAATTGATGTGTTCAGGACCAGGCCCCAAGATGACATATTTGTACAACAAACAGGTTAATTTAATGATTGTGGTAATTTTCCTGTGAATACATAAGAGTATGTCTGTGTTCTTAACTAAAATACTATAAGAATAATTAAAGAAACTGACATTTTTTACTGATAAATTTCCAATTGTTAAAGAAAACAATTTTATACAAGGAATATGAAGCAATATTAACACAGAGAAGAAATGAATTAAAATAACACCCTTCACATGTGTTGGTTTCCCTCCTCGTGCAGGCACAGGGACAGATCAGGATGAGATTACACTGGCCAGCTTTCATGGGAAGTGAGAAAAATGGTCACATTCAGTGCCACTTGGTCATACTGCCTTGTGCATCTGCACATTTGGGAACAGAGTGGTGGGGAAATCTTCTCCCTTTGTGAAAAGTTTTGCTTTCAGATCTGGAACAATATATGTGCCACTTCTGTGGTTAATCTCTGCCATGTCTAGCACCAGGTTATAGGGGACTTGAGGTGATCCATGACAGTTACTTGTGGATCATTCTCACTGGCAGAGCCAGGGTACATTGGCTCCCAGAACAGGGATTTCTCTCAGGGCAATGAAAATTCCTGGATTAAGAAACAAACAATATTCAGTGTGCACCATCCTACCTGCCCTTTGAGATTCTCCATCCTTGTCCACCATCATTCCTCCAAAAATGTCAACTCAAAAAATATCAGCCTGTCCATATATCATGTGGTCTCTGCTTCACAGGACCATCTAGATTGTCATTTGGAATTTAGGCCAAGAATGAGAATTCTAGCAAGCACTAATGGAGCAAGAAATCCCACCATTAAGAGAGCCGTGAGCCAATCATCATGTCAGCTATAAACAATGGACAGGACAGAAACAAAAAAGATGTCCAAATTTCCCTGACTTCTAGTGGGTTCATTGAGTGAACATGGGCTTGCCTCATTGTGAGATGTGCTAAGCGAGATTCTGGGATGCCAAGCTGCATGTCTAAGATCCAGCAGTAATTTCTGTACCATTGGAAATGAAAGGCAGGTGCAAGCTTGGCCAGGGATACTTCATTTAACCTCTGTCTACCCCACACCAAATTGGAATTTGCCTTTCAGCATAGCAGCATAGCATCCTAATGGGAGAGTCAAAAGCTCTCCATCCATCCAGAGGACAGGTGATCCTCATGGCTGCAGAATCTTCTTCATATACCTACTCTAAGTGCACAGGCAACAACACCTCCACCATCACCTGCACACTTGGGGAGCCCCTTACATTTTCAGACCACAGGACAGCCATTGTGCTAGAGACCTGTTTCTTAGCAACTTGATGCTCACTGAGACACAGGTGAGGGGCAGTGTAATTTGTGCAAGCGCATTCCAAGCACCTGCTAGAATTCTTAGCTGCTTTGGAACCTGTGCTGACTCAGTCTCCACAACCAGTTAGAGCACCAGTGAGAATTATTGCCTGAATCTTGTTAACTTGAGAGTTCCTGCTGTATATTCAGCACACCTGGGTACACGGACTCCCATTTGGAGTAATAGGAAAATCTCAGTAACCTATGGTGTGGTGTGTAGTTGATTCTGCACACAAAGCACAGCAGAAAAGCCTCTATTTGAAAGTGGATATGAAGTTTGTGAATTAGTGTAACTGCAACTAGATGAGTAGACAGGGAAAAAGGAAACATAGGTCTGTGCAGCAATAAAAAGTACCCCAAGGAAAATACATGGACTCTATGAAGAGTACTGTTTATAATATTAGAAATTTTTAAACAAATGTTTTGAAGATAACCCATTAATGCAAACTTGTACAATGGGGGAAGCAAAGTAGTTATTTCGGGTTATTTTCTTTTCTGAAACTTTGCTTTGCTTTATTATAAAGTGGTGATTTTTGATGCTTGTGTGTTTAAGTAGCTTATAGATAAAGTTTAAAAAGAATTCAATACATTGTAAGAAACAGAAATTAAACTTCTCATTCAAAAAATAATCACCATGATTGCACAATGATTATCTGCCTATCTGGCCTAAAATTCATAAACTCAATTTCATCTGGAAGGACCTCTGAAAAAAACACAATTTGAGGAATATTCTTTTAAAGAATGGTTCAGTAGTTTTCTAATTTATCCAGATGAAGGAAATAATTGAGATATATTCAGATGAAAGAGAATAAATATACTTGAAAAAGAAATGCAATGTTTGATATGAGACTGGACACAATTTTTAATGTGTTGCTTTCTACATTTCTAACATTATTACTAACATTTTGCTTGTTCTATAGACATGGGTGGGGAATTGTTGTGATGGGGACCAGGCCCCTAGATGACATATTAGTACAACCAGGTTACTTTAATGACTGTGGTAATGTTCCTGTGAATACATTAGAGAGTTTCTCTGTTCTTAACTGAAATATTACAAGAATAATTAAAGAAACTGACATCCTTTTACTGATAAATTTCCAATTTTTAATGCAAACCTTTTTATAAAAGAAGATAAAATAATATAAACAAGGAGAAGAAATAAATTAAATATAATGATCCCCAAATGTGTTGGTTCCCTCAAGAAGTCACAGGATCAGATTGGGGTGAGATTACACTGATCTGCTCTCATGGGATATGAGAAAAATGGTGACCATCCATGTCACTTGGGCAAACTCCCCTGGACATCAGCAAATTTGGGAATGGAGAGGTCAGGGAAGTCTTCTTCCTTTGAAAAAAATCTTGCTTTCAGATCTGGAACAATATATGTGCCACATCACTGTTAAATTTTTGCCATGTCCAGCAACAGGTAATAGATGGACTTGGGGTGATCCTTGACAGTTACTTGTGGATATTTTCACTGACAGACCCAGGATATGTTGGCTCCCAGAACAGGGATCTTCCTCAGGGCAACGTAAATTCCTGGACTAAGAAACAAACAATATTCTGTGTGTACTATCATGTCTGCCCTTTGAGTGTCTCCGTCCTTGTCCACCATCATGCCTTCCACAAACTCAACTCAAAAAATGTCAGCCTGTCCACATATCAAGTGGTTTTTTCACCACAGGACCCCCTTGATTGTCACACAACATTTAGTCCCAGAATGAGAATTCTGGCAGGCACTAATAGAGCAACAAATCCCACCATTAAGACAGCCATAAGCCATCCTCATGTCAGCTATAAAGAGCGGACAGGACAGACACATCAAAGATGTCCAAATTTCCCTGACTTCTAGTGAGTTCATTGACTGAACATGAGCATGCCTCATATTGAGTTATGCTAAGTGAGATTCTGGGATGCTGAGCTGCATGTCTAAGATCCAGTGGTATTTTCTGTGTCATTGGAAAAGAAAGGCAGGCCCAAGCTTGGCCATGGGCACTTCATTAAACCTCTGCCTACCCCACAACAAATTGGGATTTGCCCTTGGGCATACCAATATAATATCCTAAATGGAGAATCAAAAGCTCAATATCCACCCAGGGGTCAGGTGATCTTCAGGGCTACAGGATCATCCTCATATACCTACTTCAAACTGCACAGGCCACAACCCCTCCACCATCACTGCACACTTGGGGAGCCCCTTACATATTCAAACCACAGAGCATCCATTGGGCTAGGGGCCTGTTGTTTAGCAACCTGATGCTCATTGTGACACATGTGATGGACAGCAAAATTTGTGCATGCACATTCCAAGCAACTGCTAGAAATCCAAGCCACTTTGGAAACTGTTCTGTCTCTGTCTTCTTCACTGGTTTGAGTGCCAGTGTGATTTCTTCAAAGAATTTTTAACCTTGGATTTCCTACTGTGTACTGGGCACACCTGGTTACAGGGACTCCTATTTGTAGTAATGGGAAAAATTCAGTAACCCATGGTGTGGTAGGTAGCTGATTCTGCACACAAGGCCCAGCAGAAAAGCCTCTATTTGAAAATTGATATGAGGGTTGTGTAGTAGTGTAACTGTAACTAGATGACAGGAGAGGAAAAAAGGAAACATAGGTCTGTGAGACAATAAAAAGTATCCCAAGGAAAATACATGAACTGTATGAAGAGTAGAGTACTGTTTATAATATCAGAAATCTTTAAACAAATGCCTTGAACATCACCCATTAATGTAAACTTGTGCAATGGGGGAAGCAAAATAATTACTTCAGGTTACTTGCTTTTCTGAAACTTTGCTTTGCTTTATTATAAAGTGGTGGTTTTTTATGCTTGTGTGTTTTCATAGCTTATAGATAATGTTTATAATGAATTCAATGCATTGAGAGAAACAAAAACTAAACTTCTCATTTAAAAATTAATCACCATGAGGGCATAATAATTATCTGCCTATCTGGCCTAAAATTTTTAAACTCAATTTCATCAGGAAGAACTTCTGAAAAAAAAAACATAATTTGAGAATATTCTTTTACAGGATGGTTCAGCACTTTTCTAGTTTATCCAAATGAAGGAAATAATTGAGATATATTATGATGAAAGGGAATAAATATATCTGAAAAAGAAGTGCAATGTTTGATATGAGACTGGACACTATTTTTGTTTTGTTTCTTTCTACATTTCTAACATTATTATTACTATTAACATTTTGCTTGGTCTATATGACATGATTGGGTAATTTTTGAGCTGGGAATCAGGCCCCTAGATGACATAGTTGTACTAAAACCAGGTTAATTTAATGATTGTGGTAATATTCCTGAGAATACATAAGAAGATATCTCTGTTCTTAAGTAAAATATTACAAGAATAAAGAAACTGATTTTTTTTTACCATAAATTCCCAATTGTTAAAAACCTTTTTATACAAGGAAGATGAAACAATGTTAACATGGTGTAGAAGTAAATTAAATAAACAGACTTCACAGGTGTTGGTTTCCATCCTCATGAAAGCACAGGGTCAGATCAGGGTGAGATTACACTGACCTGCTTTCATGGGATATGAGAAGAATGGTCACATTCAGTGCCACTTGGGACTAATCCCATGGGCATCTACAAATTTGGGAATAGACAGGTCGGGAAAGTCTTCTTCCTTTGCTACTAACCTTGCTTTCATATCCGGAAAAAAATATATGCCACATCTGTGGTTAAACTCTCCCAAGTCCAGCACCATGTAAAAGGGGGTACTTGTGGTTGGCATTCAAGGATACCTGTGGGTCACTCTCACTGTCAGAGACAGGGGATGTTGTCTCCCAGAACAGGGATATCTCTCAGGGCAATGGGAATTCCTGGACCAAGAAACAAACAATATTTCATGTACACTATCATTCCTGCCCTCCAGGAGTCTCCATCCCTGTCTCCAATTATGCCTCCAAACCACTCAACACAAAAAAATAGCCTGTCTATGTATCATTTGGTCTTTGCATCACAGGACCACCTTGACTGTCACTCAGCATTTAGGCACAAAATGAAATTTCTGGCAAGCACAAATAGAGCAAGAAATCCCATCATTAAGACAACCATGGGCCAATCTGCAGGTGAGCTATGAACAGTGGACAGGGCAGACACATCAAAGTTGTTCAAATTTCCCTGAGTTCAAGTGGATTCTCTGACTGCACATGGGCTTGCCTCATGGTGAGCTCTGATAAGTGAGCAGCTGTGATGCTAAGCTGCATTTCTTTGATCCAGTGGCAATTTCTGTGCCATTGGAAAAAAAAGCCATGCCCATTTTTGGCCAGGGACACTTCATTAAACTCTGTCTACCCCACACAAAACTGGAATTTGCCCTTGGGCATTCCAGCATAAGATCCTCCAGGGATTGTCAAAAGCTCATCATCCATCGGTTGTGCAGGTGATCCTCCAGGCTGCAGAACTGTCCCCATATACCTAATCCAAACTGCACAGGCCATAACACCTCCACCATCACCTGCACACTTGGGAAGCCCCTTACATTTTCAGACCACATTGTAACCAATAATATAGAGGACTGTTGCTTAGCAATCTGATGCTCATAGTGAGGCAGGTGAGGGTCACTGTAATTTGTGAATGGGCATTAAAAGCACCTGCAAGAATTCTTTGCTGATTTTGAACATGGACTGATTCTGTCTCCTCCACAGGTTTGAGCCCTAATGAGGTTTCTTCCCTGAGGTTTATTAACTTGGGATTGCCTGCTGTATATTGGGCACACCTGGGTACAGGGATTCCTATTTAGAGTAATGGGAAAGATTCAGAAACACTTTGTGTGGTGTCTTGCTAATTCTGCACAGAAGGCTTAGCAGAGAAGCCTGTATTTGAAAGTGGATATGAGGGATGTGAAGCAGTGTGACTGGATAGATGACAAGAGTGGGAAAAAGGAAATATAGGACTGTGCAGCAGTAAACTATACCCCAAGGAAAATGCATGAACTGTAGGAAGAGTACTGTTTATAATATTAGAAATCTTTAATCAAATGCCTTGCAGATAACCCATTAATGCAAACTTGTGCAATGGGGGATGAAAAGTAGTAATTTCAGGTTATTATTTGCTTCTCTGAAACTTTGCCTTTCTTTATTATAAATTGGTGACTTTTGATGTTTGTGTGTTGTTTTAACTTATAGATAATGGTTAAAGTGAATTCAGTACAATTAAAGAAACAGTAATTAAACTTCTCGTTTAAAAAATAAACACCATGAGGGCACAATAATTTTCTGCCAATTCAGCCTAAAATTCATAAACTCAGTTTCATCAGGAAGAACCTCTGAAAACAAAACATAATTTGAGGAATATTCTTTAAAAGGATGATTCAGCACTTTTCTAATATGTCCAGATGTAGGTAATAATTGAGATATATTCAGATGAGAGAGAATAAATATATCTGAAAGAGAAATGCAATGTTTGGTATGAGACTGAACACTATTTTTGTTTTATGCCTTTCTACATTTCTATTGTTATTATTACTATTAACGTTGTGCTCAGTCTATTGGACATGATTGGGTAATTGTTGAGGTGGGGACCAGGTCACTAGATAATATATTTGAACTGTAACCAGCTTAATTTAATGACTGTGGTTATGTTCCTGTGAATCCTTAAGAGATTGTCTTTGTTCTTAAGTAGAATACTACCAGAATAATTAAAGAAACTGAAATTTTTTACACATAAATTTCCAATTGTTAAGGAAATCTTTCTTATACAAGGAATATGAAACAATGTTAACTCAGTGACAATATCAATTAATTAACCACCCATCACTTGTGTTGGTTTCCTTCCTCATGAAGGCACAGGGTCAGATCAGGGTGAGATTACACTGACCTGCTTTCATGGGATATGAAAAGAATGGCTACAGTCAGTTCCACTTGGACCTACTCCCATGGGCATCAGCAAATTTGGGAACGGAGATGTTGGGGAAGTCTTCTTACTTTGCTAATAACTTTGCTTTCAGATCTGGAACAAAATATTTGTCACATTGTGGTTAATCTTTCCCAAGTCCAGCACTATGCAAAAGGGGAAGTTGGGGTGGGCAGTCACCATTACCTGTGGATCATTTTCACTGTCACAGCCAGGGGATTTTGTCTCCTAGAACAGGGATATCCCTTACAGCAATGAAAATTCTTGGACCAAGAAACAAACAATATTCAGTGTACACCATCATGGCTGCCCTCTGGGAGTCTGAATCCCTGTACCCTATCATGCCTCCAACCCACTCAATTCAAAAAATATCAGCCTGTCCACATATCATGTGTTCTCTGCATCACAGGAACACCCTGACTGGCACTCTGCATTTAGACCAGAATAAGGTTTCTGGCAATCACCAATAGAGTAAGAAATCTGGCCACTAAGACAGCCATAAGCCAATTCTCTCATGAGCTATAAACAGTGGACAGGGCAGACACATCCATGTTGTCCAAATTTCCCTGACTTCAAGTGGGTTTAATGATTCCATGTGGCTTTGCCTCATGGTGAGCTCTGCTAAGTGATCACCCTGGATGGTAAGCTGTATGTCTTAGATCCAGTGGTAATTTCTGTGCCAATGGAAAAGAAAGGCAGGCCCAAGCTTGGCCAGAGGCACTTCATTAAAGCTACACCTACCCCACACCAAACTGGAATTTGCCCTTGGTCATTCCAGTATAAACTCCTCCAGGGAGTGTTAAAACCTCACCATCCATCATGGGTGCAGGTAGTCCTCAAGGCTGCAGAATCATCCCCATAAACCTACTCCAAACTGCACAGGCCACAACACTGTCACCATCAACTTCACCCTTGGAGAGCCCCTTTTCATTTTCAGACCACAGAGCAGCCATTGAGTTAGAGGCCTGTTGCTTAGCAACCTGATGCTCGTTGTGAGGCAGCTGAGTTTCAGTGTAATTTTTGCATACACATTCCAAGCAACTGCCAGAATTCTAGGCCACTTTGGAACCTGGGCTGACTCTGTCTCTTCCATAGTTTTGAGCCATGGTGAGATTTCTTCCCTGAGGTTTCATAACTTTGGATTTCCAGCCATATATTGGGCACACCAGGGTACAGGGATTCCTATTTGGAGTAATGAGAGATTCAGAAACACTTGGTGTGGTGTGTAGCTGATTCTGCACATAAGGCTCAACAGAGAAGCCTCTATTTGAAAGTGGATATCAGGGATGTGAAGTAGTGTAACTGTAAGTAGATGACAAGAGAGCAAAAAAAGAAACATAGGACTTGTAGCAATAAATAAGACCCCAAGGTAAATACACAGACTATATGGAGAGTACTGTTTTTAATATTAGAAATCTTTGATCAAGTGCCTTCAAGATAACCCATTAATGTAAACTTGTGCAATGGGTTAAGCAGTTATTTCAGGTTATTTGCTTTTCTGAATCTTTGCTTTGCTTTATCATAAGGTGTTGATTTTTGATGTTTGTGTGTTGTTGTAGCTTATAGATAATGTTTAAAATGAATTCAATACAATGAAAGAAACAAGTATCAAACTTCACATTTAAAAATTAATCACCTGGAATCTGAGCCACGGGCTCATTTGGCCCGGTCCGCCCAGCGGTGCGGCTGCTGTGTTGTCGGGATAATGAGCTGTGTCCGGGCAGCGGCAGCTGGCTCACTGTGGCGGCTGCGCATAGGCGCCCCGCGGCCCCTCTCAGGGCACATCTCAATTTTACCTGAGAGTAATGAAGAGTAAACACTTGCATTGCAGCTTATGGAAGAAGAATCAGCGTCAGGTTTCGCAGTTCAGGAATGACCTTAGACAATATCAATTGGGCAGCCATTGATTGAATAATCCGAGTGGATCACGCAGGCGAGTATGGCGCAAACCGCATCTACGCAGGGCAGATGGCCGTGCTGCGCCGGACCAGTGTCGGGCCAGTCATCCAGAAAATGTGGGATCAAGAAAAGGACCATTTGAAAAAATTCAGTGAGTTAATGGTTGCATTCAGGGTCCGGCCAACAATTCTCATGCCCTTTTGGAACGTGATGGGTTTTGCCCTGGGAGCTGGGACCGCCTTGCTTGGGAAGGAAGGAGCGATGGCCTGCACCGTGGCTGTGGAAGAATCGATAGCACATCACTACAACAACCAGATCAGGACTCTGATGGAGGAGGACCCTGAAAAATATGAGCAACTTCTTCAGGTGTTAAAGAAATTTCGGGATGAAGAGCTCGAGCACCATGACACAGGCCTCGAACACGATGCAGAATTGGCTCCAGCATATGCCATTTTGAAGACTGTTATCCAAGCTGGGTGCAGCATGGCAATATATTTATCAGAAAGATTTTAAAGTACATCCACTTACCCCTCTCTATAGAAGATGATATTAATTTAACAAGTGACATTTGCAGAAGAAAATGTAAAAAAAAAAAAAAAAAAATTAATCACCTGAAGGACACAAAAATTTTCTGCCATTACCTCCTAAAATTCATAAACTCAATTTCATTAGGAAGAACCTCTGAAAAAAAAAAATTGAGGAATATTCTTTAAAAGGATGGTTCAGCAGTGTTCTAATATGTTCAGATGAAGTAAATAAATGAGATGTATTCAGGTGAAAGAGAATAAATATTCCTGAAAGAGTAATGCAACATTTGATATGAGACTGTGTACTATTTTTGTTTTGTGCCTTTCTACATTTCTATTATTATTACTATTAACATTTTGCTTGTTCTATATGACATGATTGATAATTGTTGATGTGGGGACCAGGACCCTAGATGGACATTTGTACTACAACCAGGTTAATTTAATGATTGGGATAATGTTACTGTGGATACAACAGTGAATGTCTCTGTTCTGAAGTGAAATACTACAGGAGTAATTAAAGAAACTTACATTTTTTTACACATAAACTTCCAGTTGTTAAAGAAAACCTTATTTTACAAGGAATATGAAACTATGTTAACAGTGAAAAAATATATTAAGCATAAACTTCACATAAGTTGGTTTCCATCCTCATGATGGCACAGGGTCAGAGCTGGGTGAGATTACACTGACCTGCTTTCATGGGCTATGAGAAGAATGTTCACAGTCAGTGCCACTTGGGCCTACTCCCTTGGGCATCAGCAAATTTGGGAATGGAGAGGTCAGGGAGTCTTCTTTCCTTGCTAATAAGCTTGCTTTTCAATCTGGAACAAAACATGTGACACATCTACTTTTATTCTCTCCCAAAGCCAGCACCATGTAATAGGGGGACTTGAGGTGGGCATTCACATTTACCTGTGGATCACTCTCATTGTCAGACCGGGTTATGTTGTCTTGTAGTACAGGGAAATCTCTCAGGTCATGATATTTCCAATGTGGAATGTGGGCTCTTTGATAATATGGAAAAAACTTTTGTTGAGAAATAGGGACACAACTATAATTGGAGGAAATTTTGAAGTGCAGTGGAATCATTGGTATAATAGAGAGAGGTACAATGTTTAATGGAGATAATTGTATACTGTTGGAAAATTGTTCAAGAACAATGAATGCATCATATTTTGAAAATTTTCTTGAAGTATTGTGATGCTGTTATATTACAAGAAATCTTTTGTTAAGAAGAGAGTCACCAACTGAGACAATTCTAAAAAGAAAAGATGATACTAGGAAATTTTCAGTGAGGAATGTGGACTTGGATATAATATTGGTCATATTCCCATGAGGAAGGTGTATTTGTACAATGTTGAGAGTCTTTCAATTAAGAATAGATTTACTAGTACAATACTGAGAACTTTCCTGAAAGCGAAGTGTACACTTACAGAGTAGCAAATATTTCTGATAATTCAGGTTACTGATGTAATATTTGTAAATTTCTGATGAGGGATTGGAGGAATGTAATAATGCTGGGAAATTTGCAAAGACAAAACAAAGCACAAGTATAATATTGGGAAACTTCTGATGAAGAAATGTGAGCTTTGGATTAATATAGAGAATTTTCAAATAAGCAATATTGACAGTGTTAGAGTAAAACCTCACAGGTACAATCAATGATTTTATGTAATATGGAAAAATTATACTGAGGACTTGAGGCCCTTATATAATACTGGGACATTTGAATAGAAATGAGACATTGATATCTAATGTAGAAACCACTAATAAGGAATGAGGGTAATTGCATAATTTGAAGAAATCTGAAAATGAATGAAGGCATCAATATATTACTGATAAACTCATGATTAGGGTTTAGAGAACTGATGCAATATTGAGAACCTTCATAAAAGAAATGGCGGCACTGATCTAATACTGGGCAAATTAATAAGACATGGGAACATTTGCATAATTTTAAGAAACTTCTTGTGAAGAATGGGGAATGCTGGTACAATAAAGAAAAGATGGGAGGTACATTTTAATATTTGGGAATTTGGACTACAATTAGTGAGAAACTTGGTCTATGTTGTTCCAGTTTGCTAATGCTGTCTTTTTGCAATATACAGGAATGGATTAGCTTTTATAAAGGGAGTATATTTGGTTACAAAGTTACAATATTAAGGCCATAATGTGTCAAAGGTAAGACATCAGCCATAGGGTAACTTCACTGGAGAAAGGCAATTGGCATCTGGAAAACCTCTATTAGCTCAGAAGACACATGGCTGGTGTCTCCTTGCTACCAGGTTGAATTTCAAAATTGTTTTCTCCAAAATGTTGCTCTTGGGGTGTTTTGTCCTCTCTTAACTTCAGCTTCTCTTCAAAATATCACTCTCAGTTGCTGTGAGGTCCCTCTGTTTGCAGCTTTTTTTATAGGATTCCAGTGATTTAATGGGTGGGGTAATATCTCCATGAAAATTACCTGATAAAGTTCTTGCCCACAGTTGATTGAGTCACATCTCCATGGAAACACTCAATCAATAGGTTCCAACATAATCAACACTAAAAATCTGCTCCCACAAAATTGCATCAAAGATAATGGCATTTTGGGGGACATAATCCAAAGTTGTGCATACATATACTGGGAAAATTTTATAGGGAATGGGATATGGGAAATGGAATGGGGATAACATAATTTTGAGAAATTTCTATAAGGAATCTAGGCATTAGAATAATATGGGGAAAACTCTATAGGAATGGGGATACTAGTATCATATGGGGAAACTTCTGAAATTTCTTATAAAGAAGGAGGACATTGGTATAATGCTGGGGAAAGATAGTCCAAAAAGGAATTGTGATTCTAAGATAATACAGGGAAATGCAAATTATATTGGACACTGAAATGATATTAGAAAACTTCATATGAGTAAGCAGACACTGGTATAATATGGCAAAAAAACATTTGAAATGAATGGTTGCACTATTATTGGGAATCTTTTAAAATAAATAAAATCACTGTAATCCTATGGAAGAATGTCTTAAGAATGAAGACAGTGAAATAACATTGGAAAGCAACCAATGAAAATGCAGCAATTATATAATGAGGAAAAAATTGTGATGAGCAATGATCAATCTGGTGTAATATTGGGAAAATTCTGATGAGAATATTTTCCTTTTGTAAAAGAAAAATTTTATTAGGAATATGACTTCTGATATCATTTGGGAAAATTTTCAATGAGAATGTAGTCACTGGTATTATGTGGGTAAACATGTTGATGAACTGATGCATGGTTCTAATACTGGATAATTTTGAAGTTGAATAGGAACACTCATATCATGTGGGTAAACTTCTGATGGGTAAAGGGGAAATGGTGCAATATTGGACAAGTTTTGAAGAAGGGTATGGAATGGTGAACAAATACAGAAGCTTCTGATGAAGAATGGAGATGTTCATATAATATTGTGAAAGATCTGATAAGAAGTTTCCCCAAGAAATGAGGGCAGTGGTATAATGAGAAAATTCTTATGATTATGTACAAAGCAAATGTCATAAAGGAAAACTTCTGAAAATGAATAAGAGTAATGGTATCATATGGACAAAAATCAATCTGAGGGGTAAGGGGCACCAATATAATATTTGGAATCTTCTAAAAAGAAATGGTGGCCTGCTTTAATATTTGGGAAACATATGATGGTATTACATGGGCAGTGATATTATATGATAAAACTTCTGATAAATAATGGGGGTAATGGTGTGATATTTGTAGAATTCTCATTAAGATATGGGGTGCAGAAAATAAGATGAGTTTTAATGTAGACTACAGAAACAGGTGTTATATGGAGAAAATTTGATGAGGAATTAGAGCAGCAGTATAATATTGACAATCTTCTTTAGAAGAATGCAGTTATTAGGATAGATTCTGATAAGGAAGCATCACTTGTATAATATTGGCAAATGTCTTGAGAGGAATTTGAGCAAAAATATATGGAGAGACACTAGATAAAAACCAGAAAGTGACCCAGAATACCGGTTAGAGCGATGCGCCAGCTGGAAGAGGTCTGTTAGCTCCACAGGGTCATATACTTGGTGAAACCAGGAGTCTGCATTCTGAAATGAGTGAGTAAGCTCACTGGAAGACCCACAACCACACGGTGGTCTGGGGAAGCCAGGGGTTGGTGTTTGGAGACTGGCTGGCTCTTTAAAAAAAAAAAAAAAAAGGAAAAACCCAGGAGCAGCTGTGATAGTGGGAACCACACAGTAAAACACAGCAAGAGGGGGCTGGGCTGGCCTCTTGATGTCTGGCCTGGAAGGTAGTCCACTGCAGATACCCTTGGGCCAGGGGAATGGAGGGGAGTGCCAGAAGCAGAAAGAAACCCCATGGCAGGCAGCTGGCTCCATGGGGAGCTGGATAAACTCCTGCCTGGGGATGTGCCCACAGCCCAGAGCCCCACAAGTTGTCCCAGAGCTGGGAAGGAGGAACTGTGTGAGGAGGAGGATGTTGAGATGCCCTGTTTGGCCATCTTTCCATCAGGCTGAGAGCACCCCTGCATGGTCTGGTGGCCCGGGGCTTCCCTTGAGGGATGGCATGCACTGGTTACATAGCACAGCATTCCCTCAACAGAGGTCCTGGAGGATCATGGTTGGGTGGGGGGGACCCACTCAGAGAACCCAGGGACACTACACCAAGTCCAGTGGTTTGTGGGACAGTGAGAGAGAGGGTCTGGGGCTGAAATGAAATGAAGGCTTAGACTCTTGTGGTGGCCTTGAATCTCTGGGAACCAGGGGGATTTGAATATTAAAGCTCCCCTTCATCCCTGGCCACCCGGACACACACCCCACATTCAGGATGGATGGCTTCAGCAACACACCCAAACTGAGTTCTCCAACTGAACCCCACAAGAATCATTTCCTCACACACCACAGGGACAAGGTGGAGAACTGACTTGAGGGGTATAGGTGACTCACAGATGCCATCTGCTGGTTAGTTAAAGTGTACACCACCAAACTGTGTTTCTGAAAAATTAGATTGGCATCTTTTTTTTTAACAACTTGAAAGAACCCTATCAAGCAAAGCAAATGCCAAGAGGCCAAAAACAACAGAAAATCTTAATGCATATGATAAAACCAGATGATATGGAGAATCCAACTCCAAACACACAAATCAAGATATCAGAAGTGACACAGTACCCAGCACAATTAATCAAAGAACTACAATTGAGGAATGAAAATATGGCAAAGGATTTAAAGGACATCAAGAAGACCATGGCCCAGGATATAAGTGACATGAAGAAGACCGTAGAAGAGCATAAATAAGAAAGTGCAAGAGTAAATAAAAAAATAGATCTTATGGAAATAAAAGAAACTGTTGGCCAAATTTAAAAGACTCTGGATATTCACAATACAAGATTAGAGAAAGCTGAACAATGTCTCAGTGTCCTAGAAGTCCACAGAACAGAAAATGAAAGAACAAAAGAAAGAATGGAGAAAAAAAAATGAAAAAATCAAAATGAATCTCAGGGATATGATAGATAAAACAAAATGTCCAGACTTAAGACTCATTGGTGTCCCAGAAGGGGAAGAGAAGGGTAAAGGTCTAGAAAGAGTATTCAAAGAAATTGTTGGGGAAAACTTCCCCAACCTTATACAGAATATAAGTACACAAAGCATAAATGCCCAGCAAACTCCAAATAGAATAAATCCAAATAAACCCACCCCAAGACATATTCTGATCAGACTGTCAAATACTGAAGAGAAGGAGCAAGTTCTGAAAGCAGCAAGAGAAAAGC
Source organism: Choloepus hoffmanni (assembly GCA_000164785.2). NCBI lineage: Eukaryota > Metazoa > Chordata > Mammalia > Pilosa > Megalonychidae > Choloepus > Choloepus hoffmanni. Next base: position 27,743 of record KN188994.1, read on the forward strand.
AATTCACCACATACAAAGGAAACAACATAAGACTAAATTGTGACTATTCAGCAGGCACCATGGAGGTGAGAAGGCAGTGGCATGACATATTTAAAATTCTGAGAGAGAAAAATTTCCAACCAAGAATACTTTATCCAGCAAAACTCTCTTCAAATTTGAGGGAGAGCTTAAATTTTTCACAGACAAACAAATGCTGAGAGAGTTTGCCAATGAAAGACCTGCTCTACTTCGATACTGAAGGGAGCCCTACCGACAGAGAAACAAAGAAAGGAGAAAGAGATATAGAGAATTTTAACAGACATATATAGTACCTTACATCCCATATCACAAGGACACTCATTTTTCTCTAGTGATCATGGATCTTTCTCCAGAATGGACCATAAGCTGGGACATAAAACAAGCCTCAATAAATTAAAAAAAAAATAAATCAATAAACTCAAAGCACATTCTCCAACCACAGTGGAATACAAATAGAAGTCAATAATTTTTGAACTGTAACTCCACTATTTACTTCCTATATGAAATAAAATACACAAACTCTAATGACAAATCAGTGGTTTTGAACTCAATGTAAAATATGTAATTTTAGACAACTATATAAAGGTGGGGAAGTGGAGAAGTATAGGAACATAGTTTATGTGTCCTATTGAAGTGAATGTGGTATCAAGGAAAAACAAGATTGTTATGGATATAAGAGGTTAATTTTAAGCCCCACAGTAACCACAAAGAAATTATCAGAGAATATGACCATAGAGATGAAAAGTAGAGTGTGGGTTGAGAGAAATGGGGGAAGGGGCAATGGAGAGTTAAGAAATGGGTGCAGGGTTGCTGTTTGAGGTGAAGGGAAATTTCTCATAATGGATGGTGGGGAAGAGCATTACAACTTTCTAAATGTGATTAATCCCACTAATGGAAGGTTAGGGAGGGGGTGGAATGGGAAGATTTAGGCTGTATATATGTTTCCACAACTGAAAAATAAAAAAGGCAGTCTAAATAGATGGCAATTGAATGCCAAGAATGAACTTGGGATGGGATTGGAGGATGGAGGACAAGAGGCTCAAAGGGACACAGTTGAGACATAAGGAAAAGGAAATATAGAATGTAAGCTTTGTATCATTGTTGAATCTCTTGTACTTCTTAGCTGTGCTTAATGAGATTGCATAAAAAATGTTCTAGTTCATGGGAAGTGTATATGTGAATTATAGTGTATGTTCAAGGATGTGTGCAGCTAGCTCTCATATGTCCAAAAGGCAGAGCAATAGATGATGGATGATAAGGAGGGAGGGATGGAGGGAGGGAAAGAAAGCAATGTGACAGCATGTTAAAGTTGGTGGATTGGGCTATTGGGGGAGGGGGGTCAGGGTATGATGGAATTCTGTGTATGGGGTTAATACTGCTTTTGCAACTCTTCCTATAACTTTGAGTTTATTTCAAAATAAAAATTAAAAAAAACAATACATAATCAGTAAATATAGTTTCTTTATGTCCCATCCTAAGGCTCTGTTTAACTGTTTGGATCTTCTTTCTTTGTCTTTGTTTTACTTTGCTCACTTAAAGTTTCATGATTGGAAATGACAAATATTGGCAAAATGAATCTCCATGCATCTCTCACAAGCTTCAATAAATTTTAATATAGTTATTTAAATTAAAAAAAATATATGGAGAACTTCCAATGAGTAATGGAGGTATGGTAAAATTCTGGAAAGCATGATGAGGATTGAGGGCATATGTATAACAATGAGAAATTTCCAATGCAAAATTGGAGTAATTGCATAACAAAGATAAACTTCTGATAAGGGACTATCATGTGAAAATTCTAATGAAGAATGGAAGCAATACAATTATATTAGAAACTACAGACAATGCATGAAGACAATAGTACATGATGGGGTGATTGTGGATTAGGAAATGGTGCACTGTGTTAATATTGGGAAAATTATGAAGATGAATTGAAAAACTGGCATTTTATTGAGAAACTGCTAATAAGGAATAGCTGAACTGAAATTATATACATATATATCTTATGAAAATGAAGGCAGTGTAATAATATGGGGAAACATCTAATGGAATAGTGGAGGAACTGGAATCATATGTAGTAATTTCTCTTGAGGAATAGAGGCACTGATATAATATGAATGCCCCAAAGAAGAATGGAGACACTAATTATACTATTGGGAAATTTGGGGTGAGGAATGGGAGACAAATGTTGAGGAATGGGGTTACTAGTATAATGTTACAGATGTCCCATAGAGTCATAGAGACAATCCTATAATATTGGGGACTTTTGATGAAGAATTGGAACAATAGTATAATATTGGAAAACATCTAATGAGTGTGATAGTAATGGGGACTCTCATGGCAAAAGGGACAGTGATATGATATTATTGAAGTTGCAATGGAACTGGAAGCAAGACAATAATATTGGGAAATGTATGATGAAGAATCAAGAACCTGGTATACTGATGGAGAGATTCTGGTGAGGAATGGGCACTGGTGAAATATTTAGAACTTCCAGTGGGGGGAATAGAGGCCCTAATATAATATTAGGAAATGAGAAATTGGGTCACATACAATATGGGAGAGTTCTGATAAGAAACAAGGAAACTGAAATAATAACAACCTTTTTATGAGAAGTGGACACACTGCATATTACTGGTAAAATTCTTTTGAGGATTGGTGGCTCTGGTTAATAATATTGGGGAATTTCTGATGAACACTGTAGACTGTGGACTAATACTGGGAAACTTTTGTTGAGAACTGGTTCTCATCAAATCTGTAAATATCAGGAAACTTATGATAAGAATTGTGGACACTGCTATATTTGGAAACATCATAGGACAAATAAGGCCCTAGTAATTATTAGAGAATTTATGATGAAGAATGAGACTGGATTAATAAGGGGAATAAGTTAGGAATAAATGAAGTATCTAACTTTCAAACTGGGCCACATGTTCAACAAATTTGCATAAATATTCCCTTATTTTAAAAAATATAGAATACTTTATAATTCTATGAATGGAATAGGGATACAAAATTGATTTATCATTTTGCTGATGTTAGTTGAACACAGAGGTAATTTATTTATTCACAATATTGATTTCACTTAACATATATCCTTGTTTAAAAAGGGAACTAAAGAAATAGTTTTTAATTATTTTTGTCTCATTTCTCTATTTCCAGAATTTATTCTCAATATATTTTCACCACCACAGCATTATAATATTTATTTTCTCCAGCCAAAGTACATTTCCCTCCTACTGTCTTCACATATTCAAATGTTACCATACTTCAATGTCTTCATGAATTGCCAGTTTCTTCATGATATTTAAGACCTGGTCCCATTTCTGTTATGTAATACATCTAATAGTGATATCTTGTATTGTTTTATGTGACAGTCTTTATTTCTTGATTTGGATTTGAAAAACACAGATTCTGCAGGGAAAAAATATCTCTCATCCTCAGTAGTTGTCAGTAGATGAATGAAAATATTACAATAAATTATTTAGGGGCATGGAAAATGTGATATGATATCAAGGATTAAAGCATGGAATAGACATGTACACTATATCTACTAGTAAATTATATATTTGTACATATACAAATTCAGTAGTAATTATTATAGAACTTAAATAAATAAAATTTTGATATTATGATTATTTTTTTCTCCAAGTTTTATTTTATATAGTTTTATTTTCATATTTAGTTATTTGTTATTTCCTGGTTTCACATTCATGCATTTCTGTTTATGAAATAATTTTCATATTCATTGAAGTTACCTTGTATAAATGAGCAATAATGAGTTCATGTCTCCCCAACTCTGAAGAACAGCTAGCTGAGGTTCTGAGGTAGAGCATGATTGCAGATTATATGTACACATACATACATATATATATATACACACACACATGAATACTCATTTATTCTTTGTGACTGTGTACACAGTTCAGATACATGTCATTCATATTATTTGAAATGTCTTGGCCCAATGCTTTTAAAAATTCTTCCAGGAAAATAAATTTTTCTACATGCATTGTCATCTCTAAGGAAAAGTGTTATTAATGAGTTTACAAAGCAAAAGTTGCAAATGAGCTGTAACAAGTTTTCTTTAATTCTACCCATAAAGTTACCCTGAGGGATTCTAGGCTGATTTTAAAGTCTTCTTATTCTCAATGAAAACTTTTTCCAAGTATGTGCTGTAAATGCTCTTGTGGTAATTTCTCAGTATTCCAACCTCAGAAGTGTCTGGGCTCTGCGGTTAAATTGCACACACTGTCTTCTCATTTCTGAAGCCTGATTGCAAAGGGGAGAAAAATGGATCAAGGCTAAGACATCCTCTTCCTTTTTCTTCAGCAAAGGAATTTACACTGAACATGGTGGACATCTTGTCAAGCCAGTTTTGGGATTGTTAAGGAAAAAGCTGAATATCTTAGAAAAAGTGACTGGAAACCTACAGGGACTATTTTCTAAATTACAACTAGATGTTAATCCTGAATAAAACATTGCCTTGACCCATAGTAAATGTCTGAAAATTATTTGAAGGATAGATTCTGGAGAAAGTTGGATAGTCTTGTCCAATCTGATAGTTTTATTTGAACATTTAGTTTAAATAAAGCTTAAGGAAATCATATTATCAATTTAATAACACATAGACCCTCACCAAATTTTACTTCATAGCAAAAACACATGGATTGGTATCTGAAGTACTCACTATTCCTCATCACTTTCCTTAACCACCATTCAAAGGCCTTATGCCTTCAGTTTTTATTCTATCTATGGCCCTAAAAAATCAATCTTTTTCTGTTTATCTCACTGTCTCTGTCTCTCTGTTTCTGTGTGTGTGTGTCTGTCTCTCTCTGTCTCCCTCTCTCTCTGTTTGCCTACATCACCTTTGCTAAACTCCTGTGTAACACTATGTTATTTTATAGTTGTAACACCATTTGAGAGTGTAAAAATATTTGAGAGCCTAGTCTCTTATTTCCATTTTACATTTTCTTATGTTTCCTCCTTGGACACAGTCTCCAATTCCAGCTTCTTTAGGCAGGGTAGCCTCCACTGGAACCTCATTTATGTAAGTTGAAATTTTCTTTCTTTCAATTTCCATCACAAATAAAATGAACTAATGAAAACATCCATGAGTTTTTGTTTGGTTGTCCTAAGTTGCTCTGGTTTAATACCATGTCATCAAAGCTGGTAGATTTAAAAATTGAATTAGTTATTGTACAGGACATAATTTAATTTGACCTTTTGCAAAAATAAAAATCATGCTGGTACTTGATTGGAATTACAATATGTATACAAATAGGTTTTGCATGAATTTGAATTTCAATATAAGGATTTAAAATTGTGGAAAAGAATCTTACTTTCTACTGTTTAAATTAACATATGCTCACCTCATTGATTGAATTAACATATGCTCATTAAATTATGGAAATCTATGAAACATAGATATTCTTCAACTATTTATAATATTAATGTTCTTAATTCTGTTCCCTTTCTGTTCTATTTATAATTAAACATAGAGGATTATTTATTCCATTATTATGTGTTACCTCCTGTATTTTAACATCTTCCTTGATAATCATGATGTAATCCCTCTTACCTCATAAATTCATGGATATTTGTATGTTTACTAGAAATTTATTATTCAATAATGTACACTTAAATCCTTTGTCTTTTTTGTGTATTTTCCTTTTTGCCTAACTACTATTTTATCTGATAGTCATATTGCAATAATTGCTTTTCTTCTTATATACTTTAAAATTCCCTGCTATATATATACCAATGCTTTTATATCTTTTTGATCCATTATGCTTGTATGTTTCATACAAATTGCATACAGTAATTTTTTTTTTCATTCTGATAGTTATACTTGGTTAGCTGCTGTTATTTTTGTCAAATATAATTGTTATTCTAGTTTTAATGTTGTGATTCATTATTTTGGAGTGTTTCCTTGTTCTTTCTTTTGTTCCCTTTATTTTGTTTCAGAAATTTACTAATTGATTTTCCTGTACTGCTTTTGGCTTGAAGATTGCTTTTGATATTTTCCTGTTCTCTTAAAATAACATGCTATTGTTAATTTCTTCATTAAATATGACAAATCACCTTCAAATTTGGAGTTTTCTCTGTGTACTCTACCAATTTATTTTAATTATATAAAATGAGACCAGTTCTGGCACCAACTTATATGTAGAGAAATGTTTTAGCAGATATTTCTTGCTACGGCCAGAAATTAATGCCTATTGCACCAATAAACATTTATGGAAACATTCCAAAATCATTAACTAAATGCTATCAGAGTGCTTTAAAATTTGTTCTGAAAAAATTCAGACTTTTAAAAGTTTAAAACACTATATAACTCTTCTCTTTAGCTATTTACTAATTTACCATTTAAAAGTCCTTCTTTAATAGATTAACCTACATTGACTATAATAAAAATTAACAAAAACATTAGTAAAAATTAAGTACTGTGGAGATGACTGCTTTTAGTAACTAAAGAATGAAAAAGTAAATTAATCATGATTTCTACATTCAAACAAGGGATTTTTTTTGCAGTGTACTGTCCACTGTAGATAACTAAACACAAAGGTAAAGCTGTATAAAACAATCTATCTCTTGAAGATTGAACTGAAGCCTTGTGTTAACTGGATAAAATATCAAATATTGATGCAGGCCAGTTCATTTGAAAGTAAAAATCAACTACAAAATAAAATGATAATTAATAAAAAGAAATACATTTGTTGCTTGCATTGCATATAATTATATATATATGGGAGCTGTACTTACTTGCTTTTTACGTTTGTGGTTAAAATAAGGATGTGGGATTAAAAATAACTGAGTTAGGGAAATTGATTTTTATATATCCTTATTAGGGAGAACATTGATTTACATATGCACTTACCTGAAAGTTACAAGAAAATTTAAATACAGCCATATTTTTCAGACATGTAACTCAATTTTGGTAGAAAAGGAATGAATAAAGTTGCCAAACTCCTTTGTTCATAAAAAATACTGTTTTACTGAGTGATGCATCTTGCTTATTTTTCTTTCTTGGCCCCCCTAAGAGAAAAGATTCCCTACCCAGCATGGAGAGAGGGAATTGGACCATGGTGACAGAGATAATTCCTATCAGGATCCCTACCACCTGAGCCCTAGAGGACCTCTTGTTTTCATATTTTATTGGCTTATTTTGTGATAATCCTTGGAAACATCCTCATCATTACACTGACCCTTGTGGATTACAGGCTCTACTCACCCATATATTTCTTCTTCAGCAATCTCCCTTTCAGTGAAATATTAAACACTGCCTTTGCTCTTTCAAACATGATGGTAAGCTTCCTATTAGAAAGGAATAGAATCTCATTTACTGAATGCTTCACCCAGTTCTTTTTATATCCTTTCTGGATGCACTGAGTTTATCATTTTTGCCATCATGTCCTATAATTCTCTATGTGGCCAATGGCAGTCCTCTTCAGTACCCTCTGTGTGCATCCTACCATCCTCTCCTGGATGGGTGGCATTCTCCTCATCCTCCTATCCACTATCTTTAAGGCAGTACTGCTATACTGTGGCCCCAATGAGACCGATCATTTTTTTTCTGTGACAGCATCTGTTCTAGTTTGCTAATGCTATGGAATGCAAAACACCAGAGACGGATTGGCTTTTATAAAAAGGGGGTTTATTTGGCTACACAGTTACAGTCTTAAGGCCATAAAGTGTCCAAGGTAACATATCAGTAATCAGGTACCTTCACTGGAGGATGGCCAATGGCGTCCATAAAAATTCTGTTAGCTGGGAAGGCATGGGGCTGGAGTCTGCTCCAAAGTTCTGGTTTCAAAATGGCTTTCTCCCAGGACGTTCCTCTCTAACAAGCTTGCTCCTCTTCAAAACATCGCTCACAGCTGCACTGAGTTTCCTCTCCTTGAGCCAGCTCATTTATATGGCTCCACTGATCAAAGCCCACCCCAAATGGGTAGGGCCATGCCTCCAAAGAAGTATCCCATCAGTTATTGTCCACAGTTGGGTGGGGCGCATCTTCATGCAAACAACCTAATCCAAAAGTTCCAACTTAATCCCCACTATTATGTCTGCCCCACAAGACTGCATCAAAGAATATGGCTTTTTCTGGGGGACATAATATATTCAAACTGGCACAGCACCCCTTCCTCCAATTGTCCTGTGCTGATATACATGCTTTTGAGCTAATGGATTTCCTCAGTTCCCTTGTCCTGCTCATCAGCTCCCTCTCACTCACAGTGGTCTCCTATGCTTACATCATCTCCAACATTCTGAATACCTTCAGGCTAATGTCAACACAAAACCTTTGTCCCATGTGCCTCTCCTTTCACAGTAGTATCCATGGGCTTTAGGATCTCCCTCTTTGTCTGTGCCCATCCCTCACAAAAGATCAACCTGCACATCAAGGTCCTCTTTATTCTCTCCAGTGATATCACACCAGTCCTGAATCCCTTTATCTCTAGTCTAAGGAAATAATCCATGAAAGATGCACTGAAGGACACTTTTCCAAAGATCAGGAATTCCTTAAAAAGATGAGGTCCAAGTAATGGAATATTAAAGAAACATCCCAACAATAGGACATCTCAGTATTACTGAGAATGATTACAGGACTTCATACTGTAAATAGGGGATCACTATAATATGTTATTTCCAATCATAAAATTATAGACTGGAATTAATGTACATTTGATGTTTTAAGATGGTTAAATAAATATTCAAAATTATAATGTACTGGTGGTAATGGTGACACTTCTGGTAATAAATGTAGTAGTTAATATATGTTTTGGTGGCAGTGCTATTGGTTAAAGATTTTCAAAGTAACAGTAGAGTACTATATGTGAGTGTATTATTTGGTTGAGTTTATATGTACCAAATTTGGAAAGAAGAAACAATTCTGCTGTGTGCCAGGTAATAAGAACACAGTCGTATGTGGGAAACTGAGTCTTCCATGTTGCCTGAGGCATATCTAGGGTGGTGGCTTAGAACGCTAAGCCTCAGGCCTGCATGGAACACTGTGCGGGCCTGCCCTTTAAAGATATGTGTCTTGTGACTATGATGACAATGTTTACCATTGTCCTAAACCTAGATTATTCCTTCTGATATGCAACAGGATGTAAACATAGGTATCTGGTGGGCTCTCCCGAGCCTGAGGACATTTAGCATATACTCCCTGAACTTCTGAAATAAATAACTGGAGCAAAGGTGCATTATTGTCCACTTAGCATGAGATGCAGTGGGCCCCCTGCTCCCTTAATTCTTAACTTTGTGTCTGTGTCTCATTCCTGTGCCACCCTGTCAGCAACAAGTGGCGCCCAACATGGAGCTTGAAGAACCAGACCTGGTTCCTGAAAGAAGAACCACTTGAACGACTGAGGTACAGCGGCACTGGAACTCAGGTGGAGGTAACGGCCATCTTTTGCATGCGTTCCTTGTAGAACAACCCCAAGCATTATAAGCAGGGTAATGGGTAATGTTGAAGGACACAATAAATATGTTTCCTATATTTCCCTCTTACAGCAGCTTCTGCGGGCCAGTGGTGTCATAGTGGGGGAGTCATAAATCTTAGAATTGCTGCAGGTTATTGAAAAATACTGCTCTTTGTTCCCTACCCTTGGCTCCCTTGAATTGTATGACTGGGAGCAGGTAGGTAAGGAATTGAAACAAAAACATATGCAAGGAGTTAATTTACCTATTACTATTTCGTCTACATGGTCTTTAATTAAGTCTGTTCTTGAGACTTTAAAAACTGATGATGATGAGGAAGAATATGAGTCTGATGACAATACTGGTCCCAATCCTCTTTCTGATGATGATAAGGGTAAAAAAGATCCAGTAAAATCTCAAGTTTTTTATTCTTGTCAATGCCCCAAACCTCCTTCTGTGCCTGGCTGTGAGGAATGGCCCCCGCCTCCTCTGCCACCTCTTCCTGCACATAGCTGTACCCCTGTAGTTAAACCTGCCTGCCTCTCTGGCATACAGCAGGGTCTGGCAGAAGCCAGGCGGCAAGGAGATTTAGAGGCCATATGTTTTCCTGTTGCCTTCCCTGTCACAGTTTGTGAAGAAGTGCCTCCTGGCTGAGATGCTAATTATCCTGATGGAGTTTATACTTACTTACATGAGCATGTCCCATTTGCAGTTCTTAAAGAATTGAAAAAAGCTGTACAAACATATGGTGTTCATTCCCCTTTTTCAGTTGGCATATTGCAAAGTTTAGCTGAAGGTTCTCATCTAATTCCCATAGATTGGACCACATTAGCCCATACAGTCCTTAGCCCAGGAGAATATCTACAATTTAGGACTTGGTGGACTGAGCATGCAGAACGACAGACTGCACATAATTGGCAATGGAAAGTAAATATAAATCTAGATCAATTACTGGGCCAAGGAGCTTATTCCACTGTTGAAAATCAGTCTGTCTATAATGATCAGGAAATCAAACAGATTTGCCATTGTTGTTTGCAAGCTTGGAACAAAATTGGAGCTAAGGGTAAAGCTGCACAATCCTTTCAAAAGGTTTTACAAGGGCCGAAAGAATCGTATCCAGATTTCGTTGCCCAGCTCCAAGAGGCAATACACCAGCAGATTACTAGTTCAGAGGCTGCAGATACTATTTTGCAGCTGCTAGCATGTGAAAATGCTAATAAAGATTGTCAATGAGCCATTGCCCCATTTAAAGGTAAAGCTGATCTTACTGGCTATATTCGTTTATGCCAAGATAGTGGGACTGAAGGTTATAAAGCAGAAATGATGGCTCAAGCCATGGCTAATTTGAGAGTTGGCTCTCGGTTCCCAGGAAAATGTTTTTCCTGTGGGAAAATGGATCATACCAGAAAAGAATGCAGTCACTTTAAAAATAAATCCCCACAAAAGCTGCCTGGTATGTGCCCAAAGTGCCAAAAAGGTCGACACTGGGCTAACCAGTGCCGATCTGCTTTTCATAAGAATGGCACCTCCCTTTCAGGAAATGGCAATCAGGGTGGGCTCCCAGCCCCTCACAGAAAGGGACCATTCCCAATCCAGCATCAAAATCTTCATGCTGTCCCTCCACCAACTCCAAGCCCTCCATCTTGGAGCTTTCCCCAGCAACAGCAGGGAGCGCAGCAGTAGACCTTGCTGCCAATGCTGAGGTATGTCTTCTCCCCAATAATCCTGTTAAGGTCCCCACCAGCTATTATGGCCCCTTACCTAAAGGGATGGTGAGTCTTTTGCTTGGATGCAGTTCTCTCAATCTTAATGGTGTTCATGTACACACTGGAGTCATTGACTGTAACTATACTGGGGAAATTCAGGTGGTCATGTCTTCTTCTATTCCATGGACTGCCCATAAACGTGAAAGAATTGCTCAACTCTTATTACCTTATGTACCTTTTGGTTCCTTCTCTAAAAATTGGGAAAATGGAAGTTTTGGTAGCACAGGAAAGGCAGGAATTTTTCTCACAGAGGCTCTGCAGGAGCTGCACCCTATGTGTACTCCTACAATTCATGGGCATAGCTTTACTGGACTTATAGATATGGGTGCAGATGTCTCTATTATTAGTCAACAACATTGGCCCGAACATTGGCCTTTGCAAGAGGCATGAATTACTGTTGTGGGCTTAGGCTCCCCTCAGGGACTTATGCAAAGTGTTCATATTTTGCCTTGCCTTGGCCCTGAGGGACAGAAGGCCACTTTACAACCTTATGTGGCTGCTCTGCCTCTTAATCTTTGGGGCAGAGACCTACTTGAACAATGGGGTGCTACTGTACATATCCCTCCTCCTAGTGGAGTCTACAGTATTCAAAGCCACAAAATGATGGCAAATATGGGGTATGACCCTAGCTGTGGGCTTGGCATATGTTTGCAAGGTACCCCTTCACCCATACAAGTCTCACCAAAATGTTATCAATTTGGTTTAGGATATAAACCTTTTTAGTGGTGGCCACTGTTTATTTGCCTCCCCAACCTGTCGCATTAATATGGACTACAACAAAACCGGTATGGGGAGAGCAGTGGCCGCTTACAAAAGAAAAATTAGAGGCTTTACATGAATTGGTTCAAGAACAATTGTCCTTGCAGCATATTGAAGAGTCTTTTAGTCCTTGGAATTCTCCTTTGTTCCAAATAAAGAAAAAATCAGGAAAATGGAGAATGTTAACTGACCTAAGAGGTGTTAATGCTGTCATTCAGCCCATGGGACCTTTACAACCTGGGCTCCCCAATCCTAGCATGATTCCTGAAAACTGGGCTTTAGTGGTCATTGATATTAAAGACTGTTTCTTTTCCATCCCTTTAGCTGATCAAGATAAGGAAAAATTTGCTTTTACTGTTTTGTCCCTTAACAATAAAACCCCTTCTAAATGATATCAGTGGAAGGTTTTACCACAAGGTATGCTAAATATTCCTACAATATGTCAATATTATGTCGACCATGCCTTACAGCCTGTCTATTTAAATTTTCCTAAAGCTTATATAATCCATTATATGGATGATATTTTGTGCTCTGCACCATGGGAAACTGGAGTAGAAGCTTTGTTCTATGTTGTTCAAAAACTTTACAGGATGTAGGATTGCATATTGCTACTGATAAAGTGCAATGTACTTTGCCTGTACAGTATTTGGGTTCTAGTATCAATAGACTTACAATTCAACCCCAAAAAGTAGAACTCTGCAGAGATGCTGTTACCACCTTAAATGATTTACAAAAACTACTAGGGGATATTAATTGGCTTTGCCCCAAAGTAGGTATAGCTAACTATGAGCTTTCAAACCTATTTTCTCTCCTTTGTGGGGATTCTAAATTAAACAGCCCTAGATGTTTAACTTCAGCTGCAGAGAAGGAATTACAATTAGTGAAAGCTAAAGTTCAACAAGTTCAAATATCCTGTGTTGACCTTTATCTCTACTTATCTTTTCCACTCCCAAATCCCCCACAGGCTTGCTTTTGCAAAATGATAAGCTTATAGAATGGATCTTCTTGCCCAGTTCTTCAGTAAAATCCATTTCCCCTTATCTAGATCTCTTAGCTACTTTAGTTGCTCAAGCCAGAAAAAAGGCAAAACAACTCAATGGTTTTGACCTTCATTTAATTGTGCTCCCTATAACTGCTAAAGAACTCTCAGTTATTTTGCAACAACATCTAGCTTGGCAAATTGCTCTAGCTGACTATGTTGGCCAGCTGGATAATCATTATCCAAAAAATGAGCTTTTCCAGTTCATTCAACATACACAATGGATACTGCCTAAGTATACTTCTTGTGTGCCTGTAATCAATGCTCCCATTGTTTTTACTGATGGGTCATCTAAAGGTCGAGCTGCCTATACTGGCCCTAAGTCCAAAGTTTTAGATCTTCCTCATTTCTCTGCCCAGCAAGCTGAACTGGCTGCTGTAATAGCCATCTTAACAGATTTTTCTGAGGCTGTTATCTGATTCTGCCTATGTTGTTCCTGTAGCTAGTAAAATTGAAACAGCATCCATTAAGCAATAGTTGCCTCTTTGTTTATTTAAGCTTTTTCTTGAGCTACAATCAGCTATTCACACTCATGTATCTCCTTTTTATATTACCCATATTCATTCCCATACCAACCTCCCAGGCCCTTTAGCAGCTGGCAATGCTGCTGTGAATAAATTATTACTGCCTGTTCCTTCAGAAGCTTCTCATTTTCACTCGCGTACTCATCTTAATGTGCAAGGACTCAAGCCTTGATTTCCCCTTAGTAGAACACAAGCTAAAGATATTGTTTCTTCTTGTCCTAATTGTCAACCCCTTAGTGCTCCACCTTTGCAGGATCCTGGTGTTAACCCTCATGGTCTAGCCCCCAATGATTTATGGCCAATGGATGTTACTCATATCCCTTCCTTTGGCCGCTTAGCCACTGTTCATGTCAGCATTGACACATACTCTGGCTTTCTTTGGGCCACAGCACGAAGCAGTGAAACATTTTGACATGTTCGTACTCACCTTTTCGCTTGTTTTGCCTCTATGGGCTTGCCCTGTGCTTTAAAAACTGATAATGGCCCAGCCTATACATCTGCAAAATTTGCTACTTTTACTGCAACTTGGGGTATTTATCATATCACTCATCTTCCTTATAATCCCCAAGGACAATCTATTGTTGAGTGTGCCCATCATACTTTAAAAACTGTGTTAACAAAACAAAAAGGGGGAGATGATGGAACTCCCTGTGAACGATTATCAAAAGCTTTATTTACTCTAAATTTTGTAAATTTTTATGAAAAACTGGGTGGCACTGCCACAGAATGATATTTTCCAGCTTAAAAGAAAACACTGAAACATTATTTCCAGAAGGCACCTCCTATATGGTGGAAGGACATGTTAACTAATGAATGGACAATGGGTATTTTATTAACATGGGGAAGAGGTTATGCTGGTGTTTCCCCAGGTGACAGGTGAGCATCACTTTGGATACCGGCCCAAAGACTGAAGCTGTGCCATGAACCCAGCAAAGAAAAGAAAATTCCTATGGGACGTCAAGCCACCAGTGATGCAGTTCCAGGGTCTGACACTGAAGACAACAGTGATCAGACCAACACCCCAAACTAGGGAAGCCCAACATCCAACTTGGGGTCAGATAAAAAAGCTGTGTCAGGTTGCAAAAAGAAAAAAAGTCCAGCAAGCCATGCTGCCAGTAACAGGTTCTAACCTGATGGCAGCAATGTTGGCTCTTATTGCTATTGCTGTGAGTATATCTCTGGCATGTGCTCATTCTGGAAATTATATCTATTGGGCTCACATTCCTAACCCTCCATTGCTGCAACAAGATATAAACATTGGCAATGCAAAAGAAAACAGTTCATTCAGTTTTCCCTCCTTCTTATTTTGGCTGCCTGGGTCCAAACCATTGTTGGGCATGGAAGCCAAGGGGCATAGGCTGTCAAGGAGACTAAACTAACCCTCTTGGTGGGTGTTGCCCTTCCCTTATATCACCCTGTATGGCCCTGGAGGATGGCTGGTTAGCCAGAGATGGGTAAGATTCCTCAGGGAAGGAACATCCTAAGACAGGCACAGTTGCAGAGGGGCCATCAGGAGAAAACTTGGGGGACAACAGAGGTGGGGCACAGAACCTCACCCCCCCCAGCTTTGCAAGGGTCTGAACCCTCACCCCTTTTAATGGAGGTCTCCTGCCCCCGTGGCTACTTTGTTTCCCCCGCCCAGCTCAGATTGGAGCCCAAGTGGCAGACAGAGATCTGGCTAGTGGCAAAAATAAAGAGGGGGACATGTGGGAAACTGAGTCTTCCATGTTGCCTGAGGCATATCTAGGGTGGTGGCTTAGAACACTAAGCCTCAGGCCTGCATGGAACCCCGTGCAGGCCCGCCCTGTAAAGATATGTGTCTTGTGACTATGACGACAACATTTACCATTGTCCTAAACCTAGATTGTTCCTTCTGATATGCAACAGGATGTAAACATAGGTATCTGGTGGGCTCTCCCGAGCCTGAGGACATTTAGCATATACTCCCTGATCTTCTGAAATAAATAACTGGAGCAAAGGTGCATTATTGTCCACTTAGCATGAGATGCAGTGGGCCCCCTGCTCCCTTAATTCTTAACTTTGTGTCTGTTTCATTCCTGCACTGCCCTGTCAGCAACAATCATACACACACATGATAGAATATAATCACAGAGTAAATTCTGAGGTACTTAATCTTCAATTGTAGCCTACCATTGACTGTCACTGCAGTAATTTTATCTATTATTATTCATTTTAGCTGTATTTATTTATTACATTTTCATGGATTTTTCCTTTCACATTTCAATTCCTTTTAATATCAGTTCATGTTTCTTCCTCATAAAGTCCTCATGTTATTCCATTTGCCAAGGAAGATTTTCTTCTCCAAAGAATTTGACAGTTATTTGTATTATAAACCTCACCACTTTGGAGGTATAAGAAGTAACAAAATCAGTTAACACTCAAAAATCTGTATAACATTGCCCTTGTGAAATTTCTTGTACTTTAAAATTAGCTATTTGTTATGATTTTATGGTTCCCTTAAAATGTATAATGCTCTTATGAAGGAAAACATTGACTTTCTTATAAAAAGCTTCAACCTTATTACTAGGTAGGAATACAACAGTGAAACAACTGCTACCTGGCATTTTTTGGTCATCTTTTATTTCAGTTTTCTCTTTGCATAAGAACTTTTTCAGATTCTCAGCACACTCACTTTGATCACATATTCATAAACACAATATCAGTCCCTGAGTTTTACATTCACTTCTTTCAATGAATAGTGGTCATGTCAGTCTAAGTACAAAATGTCCAATTTGATTATTTTCTTTAGCTGTGTGCCTCTCCCATGACCAATCAAGTGTAGCCATGCTTTCATTTCATGGCAGGTATATGTATGACTTTGAGAAGAACTAATTTCAAGAGGAGTAGAGATTGATGTGGGATGGCCTCTATCAATAGTATACATATTCATTCATGTATAGAGAACAGAACTTACTGGCCAGGGAGATTGATGATGATCATCAAAGGGAAGTTTGGTTGGTTCTATAAGATGGATGCAATGGGGCCTAAGCCTGGAACCAGGATATTTACTGAATAACATCAACAAATTAGAGTTTTTATTTTTTTAAAAATGGCAAATTGTTATACCAAATATATAAATATTTAAACAAAAACCAACCAAACATAAAAACAGAACAAGAGTTCAGATACTGCAAGAATGAAAATTGTTTATACCTTAGTATGGTAGAAAATGAAGTACCCCCAGAGGGAGAGGGAAATAAAGAATAGGTGGCAGAAATGTGAAAGGAAATGAAATAAGCTTCAGTGGCAAATTCCAAAAGGATCCTAGAGGTCACTCTGGTGGGCACTCTTATGCAAATTATAGAAAACCCTTTTTAGGTTCTAATGAATTGTAATAGCTAGCAGTGGATACCTGAAACTATCAAACTGCAGCCCAGATCCTTGAATCCTGAGGACAATTATATAGAGATGTGGCTTATTAGGGGCAACAATGTGATTGGGAAAGCCATATGGACCACACTCCCCTTTGTCCAGTGTATGGATGGATGAGTAGAAAAATGGGAGCAAACCAAAGGCGCCTAGTGTTCTTCTTTATGTTAATTGTTCTGTTTCACTTTAATTTTTATTCTTATTATTTTGTGTGTATGGTAATGAAAATGTTCAAAAATTAATTTTGGTGATGAATGCACAACTATATAATGGTACTGTGAACAATTGAATGTATGCTTTGTATGACTGCATGGTATGTGACTATATCTCAATAAAATTGAATTAAAAAAAGAATAGTTGGCAGAAGAGTAGTATCTACTAAGAGGTCATAATCTACTCCAGAAATGTGACTGCAAAAGTATGCTGTAGAAGTTTTATTCAACTATATTCATCACATGAAGTACAATGATGGTAGTTAAAGTACATGTATGGCCCAAGAGTATATATGTCTAATATGATATCACCCCACAATTATAGGGCTGAATTATAGGTGCCCAATGGATTTGGGCCTGAAAGATAAAAAAAAAAGATAATGGATGGTGAGAAGAATAAGTAATAGACTTTTGGAGGCAAAAATCTATACATTTTATTCACCTGAAAAGTTGGCAATCTATAACCCAGAGTTCTATCTAGGGGATAATATGTAAAATTGATTTCATCAAGTAATAATTCAATGGTTCTTTCATTTCATTGTGAATATTAGTGCCAGCAGGGTAAGTTTTCACTAACTTCAAGTGGAGAATACTTTCTTTGTAATTAACAAGAAACACTTCCCAATAGAGTCTAAAAATTCAGGTAAGCTTGCTTCATAGCATGATAAAAAATGTGTGCTTTTATACACATCTCTGAAGTTTTGTATTTTATCTTGAAAAACATGAAACAGGTGTGCATGGAAAGATGATACATGGTTCCTGCATTGGAATATCCAATATCTAATCAATGTCATTGATACTAAAATACATATGGAAATGCAGGTGTGTAAGAATATCAAGGGAACTCATGAAGAAATAAAAGAAATTAGCCATTCTTTCCACTGCAGTTCTCTATGTAATTAAGCTAGGGTATTTTGTTAAAATTATAAGAAATTGAGAGTGCACATGGAGACCAAAACACATATGGACACTTAATTTATGGCAAAGGTGACAATGTAGAGCAATAGGAGATGAAAAGAAGTTCCTTAAGTGAATTACATTTTGAAAATCACCAATTTTTGTATCTCTTTCACCCCATCCTGTCTTTTCATATTACTACCTATTTTGGGACTTTATATAAGAAAATTGTAAAAGAAATTGGAAATAATGGAAAATCTCAGTCATTTTCTCTTTAATTAAGTCACATTCTCCATTTCCTCCCTTTCTGAGGTGTTTTCCTGTTTCCCTTTAATACTTGTCTTCTTTTTATTTTCCATTTTTTCTTTTTGTATCTAATTCTGCATATTTCCTTATGATTTATTGGTCCCATCTGCTGTCTATTGCATGCTGTTAAAAGCAAAAAGTAATTGCTTAATTTCAGTTATCTTATTTTCCCATTCTAGAAAATTCATTTGATGATTTTATAGAATTTTCAGTTCTCTGCCAACATTCTTAATCATTGCCTTTATTTCCTTGAATATTTTAAACTGATAGTATTAAGTCCATCTTGGAAAACTTCACTATCTGAGCTCCCCCAATAGGGCTCTATTGTCTAGTTTATCTTTTTTTTTTTTTTTTTTTTATCCCATGGTATTATTTTCCTGTATGGCTGGTTTCATGTGTATATGTAATATATGTTGTGCATGAAGTATTTGAGGCAAAGTTAACACTAGTATACCATTTTATTCTTGTTGGGATGATGCACTGTTGCTCCTTTAAGTCACCTAAGAACATTATCTATTTCATGTAATCTAATTGGATTGAGAACAACAAAACTATGACTCAGTCCCTGGAAGGGCATGTATGTTTTGGTTTTAGCTTGCCCTTAAAGCCCTTTTGGTCTCTATTTTAATGTAGAAACTTAAAATCCATTGTTTTCCCCTTAAGCTGTCTGTATCCACTCAAATGCTTTACTGTATTCTCCACATCTACATTCCCACTTCCAGAATAAGCAGATGATT
The DNA here is from genome assembly GCA_000164785.2 of Choloepus hoffmanni. Taxonomy (NCBI): domain Eukaryota; kingdom Metazoa; phylum Chordata; class Mammalia; order Pilosa; family Megalonychidae; genus Choloepus; species Choloepus hoffmanni. Next base: position 46,811 of record KN188994.1, read on the forward strand.
GGAGGAAAGTTTCCACTTCCTGATAAACTTTTCTCAGTTTTCTTTTGACCACAAATCTTGATCCCTTTGTTTCCAATGGCATTTTTCTCTGAGACACTAAGATCATTTCTCTTTTATTTTGATATTTTGTCCACTTTTTCTCTTTGTTTGTGATGGAATCATTAGTTTGCACTAGCTAAAAAAAAACAATGGAAGGATATTTCCCAAGAATTTTTTTCTAGTACATTGGCTATAATTTCCTGAGTCTCTTGATGAGTCCTCCTTATCCCTCCTACTTAAAATGTGAAAATGCTCTATTTTTCAGTGGCCTCTGATGTCTCATTATCTTCATCAGTACTCTTAGCCAATATGTTCTTCTTTATCACGTTGACTTTAAGATTGTCTCTAATATGCTTCCAAATATTAACCCTAATTCCTGTCTTGATTTCCCAAAACTCCTCACAATCTCTTCTAAATTAGAAGCTGGCATCTTTTTGAAATATAATGCTTTATCTTCCTAAAGTGTCTTCAATGATTTTTCATCAAAAAGAACAAAACATGAAGTTGATACAGCATTTGTGTATATTTGATTAATCTACCCTGCAGTCTCCAAAGCCTCTCATCTTTCTTCTTTCCTACATTTCTCCTGACTTTCATCATTCCATTCCTAGCATTACAAGCCTATTTTTTACTTAGATTCATTGCAGGTGCTCACCATCTTCTTGAAGAAAAATTCCCTTTAACATCTGCCTTCTCATTTTCTCAATATCTCTACTCAAATATTTCCATTTCATAAATAATTTCTTTGACTATTTTATCAAAATTGATATTTTTTGGTGATTATCTCATTCATTCCTATTTTATTTTGTAGCAGTTATCACTTCATAGTATTGTAATTATGACAATGTATGTATTTATGAGATTTATTTGTGTCTGAGAGTGTAAGATCCATGAATATTTTGCTGATTGTTATAATTATCCATATTCCCTATACTTTTGTCTATAGCACATTAGATGCTCAAATTCCTGTGCTAAAATGGAATGAATTATAACACACTTTCACAATAGTAGGATTGTGGGAAGACTGTGGAGTAGGGAGCTCTAGGACTCATCCAACTGCATCCAAGAGAATAAGTATTAAAAATGCAGGAGGGGGCAAGATGGCAGACTGGTGACCTGTATGTTTTAGTTACTCCTCTAGGAAAGTAGGTAGAAAGCCAGGAACTGCATGGACTGGAAACCACAGAGCAATTTGACTTTGGGCATACCTCATACAACACTCATGAAAACGTCGAACTGCTGAGATCAGTGAAATCTGTAACTTTTTGTAGCCAGGGGACCCGCGCCCCACCCTGCCAGGCTCAGTCCCGTGGGAGGAGGGGCTGTCAGTTCCGGGAAGGAGAAGGGAGAACTGCAGTGGCAGCCCTTATTGGAAACTCATTCTACTGATACAAACTCCAACCATAGATAGACTGAGACCAGACACCAGAGAATCTGAGAGCAGCCAGCCCAGCAGAGAGGAGACAGGCATAGAAAAAAAAAAAAAAACCTCCAAAATAAAAGCAGAGGATTTTTGGAGTTCTGGTGAACATAGAAAGGGGAAGGGCAGAGCTCAGGCCCTGAGGTGCATATGCAAATCCCGAAGAAAAGCTGATCTCTCTGCCCTGTGGACCTTTCCTTAATGGCCCTGGTTGCTTTGTATCTTAGCATTTCAATAGCCCATTAGATCTCTGAGGAGGACCCTTTATTTTTTTTAATCCTTTTTTCTTTTTCTAAAACAATTACTCTAAGAAGCCCAATAAAGAAAGCTTCAAAGACTTGCAATTTGGGCAGGTCAAGTCAAGAGCAGAACTAAGAGAGCTCTGAGACAAAAGGCAATAATCCAGTGGCTGAGAAAATTCACTAAACACCGCAACTTCCCAAGAAAAGGGGGGTGTCCGCTCACAGCCATCATCCTGGTGGACAGGAAACACTCCTGCCCATCGCCAGCCCCACAGCCCAGAGCTGCCCCAGACAACCCAGTGTGATGGAAGTGCTTCAAATAACAGGCACACACCACAAAACTGGGTGTGGACATTAGCCTTCCCTGCAACCTCAACTGATTGTCCCAGAGTTGGGAAGGTGGAGCAGTGTGAATTAACAAAGCCCCATTCAGCCATCATTTCAGCAGACTGGGAACCTCCCTACACAGCCCAGCAGCCCAGAACTGCCCTGGGGGGACGGCACTCACCTGTGACATAGCACAGTCATCCCTCAACAGAGGACCCGGGGTGCACAGCCTGGAAGAGGGGCCCACTTGCAAGTCTCAGGAGCCATACTCCAATAAAAAGGACTTGTGGGTCAGTGGCAGAGACAAACTGTGGCAGGACTGAACTGAAGGAATAGACTATTGCAGCAGCTTTAAAACTCTAGGATCACCAGGGAGATTTGACTGTTAGCTCCATGCCCCTCCCTGACTGCCTAGAAACACGCCCTATATACAGGGAAGGCAACACCAACTAGACACGCAAGCTTGGTACACCAATTGGACCCCACAAGACTCACTCCCCCACTCACCAAAAAGGCTAAGCAGGGGAGAACTGGCTTGTGGAGAACAGGTGGCTCATGGATGCCACCTGCTGGTTAGTTAGAGAAAGTGTACTCCACAAAGCTGTAGATCTGAAAAATTAGAGATAAGGACTTCAATTGGTCTACAAATCCTAAAAGAACCCTATCAAGTTCAGCAAATGCCACGAGGCCAAAAACAACAGAAAATTATAAAGCATATGAAAAAACCAGACGATATGGATAACCCAAGCCCAAGCACCCAAATCAAAAGATCAGAAGAGACACAGCACCTAGAGCAGCTACTCAAAGAACTAAAGATGAACAATGAGACCATAGTACGGGATACAAAGGAAATCAAGAAGACCCTAGAAGAGCATAAAGAAGACATTGCAAGACTAAATAAAAAAAATGGATGATCTTATGGAAATTAAAGAAACTGTTGACCAAATTAAAAAGATTCTGGACACTCATAGTACAAGACTAGAGGAAGTTGAACAACGAATCAGTGACCTGGAAGATGACAGAATGGAAAATGAAAGCATAAAAGAAAGAATGGGGAAACAATTTGAAAAAATCGAAATGGACCTCAGGGATATGATAGATAATATGAAACGTCCGAATATAAGACTCATTGGTGTCCCAGAAGGGGAAGAAAAGGGTAAAGGTCTAGGAAGAGTATTCAAAGAAATTGTTGGGGAAAATGTCCCAAATCTTCTAAACAACATAAATACACAAATCATAAATGCTCAGCGAACTCCAAATAGAATAAATCCAAATAAACCCACTCCGAGACATATACTGATCACACTGTCAAACACAGAAGAGAAGGAGCAAGTTCTGAAAGCAGCAAGGGAAAAGCAATTCACCACATACAAAGGAAACAGCATAAGACTAAGTAGTGACTACTCAGCAGCCACCATGGAGGCGAGAAGGCAGTGGCACGATATATTTAAAATTCTGAGTGAGAAAAATTTCCAGCCAAGAATACTTTATCCAGCAAAGCTCTCCTTCAAATTTGAGGGAGAGCTTAAATTTTTCACAGACAAAGAAATGCTGAGAGAATTTGCTAACAAGAGACATGCCCTACTGGAGATACTAAAGGGAGCCCTACAGACAGAGAAACAAAGAAAGGACAGAGAGACTTGGAGAAAGGTTCAGTACTAAAGAGATTCAGTATGGGTACAATAAAGGATATTAATAGAGAGAAGGGAAAAATATGACAAACATAAACCAAAGGATAAGATGGCTGATTCACAAAATGCCTTCACAGTTGTAACGTTGAATGTAAATGGACTAAACTCCCCAATTATAAGATAGAGATTCGCAGAATGGATCAAAAAAAATGAACCATCATTATGTTGCATACAAGAGACTCATCCTAGACCCAGAGACACAAAGAAACTGAAAGTGAAAGGATGGAAAAAAATATTTCATGCAAGCTACAGCCAAAAGAAAGCAGGTGTAACAATATTAATCTCAGATAAAATAGACTTCAAATGCTGGGATGTTTTGAGAGACAAAGAAGGCCACTAAACCCTAATAAAAGGGGCAATTCAGCAAGAAGAAATAACAATCGTAAATGTCTATGCACCCAATCAAGGTGCCACAAAATACATGAGAGAAACACTGGCAAAAGTAAAGGAAGCAATTGATGTTTCCACAATAATTGTGGGAGACTTCAACACATCACTCTCTCCTATAGATAGATCAACCAGGCAGAAGACCAATAAGGAAATTGAAAACCTAAACAATCTGATAAATGAATTAGATTTAACAGACATATACAGGACATTACATCCCAAATCACCAGGATACACATGCTTTTCTAGTGCTCACGGAACTTTCTCCACAATAGATCATATGCTGGGACATAAAACAAGGCTCAATAAATTTAAACAGATTGAAATTATTCAAAGCACATTCTCTGACCACAATGGAATACAATTAGAAGTCAATAACCATCAGAGACTTCGAAAATTCACAAATACCTGGAGGCTAAACAACACACTCCTAAACAATCAGTGGGTTAAAGAAGAAATGGCAAGAGAAATTGCTAAATATATAGAGACGAATGAAAATGAGAACACAACATACCAAAACCTATGGGATGCAGCAAAAGCAGTGCTAAGGGGGAAATTTATAGCACTAAACACATATATTAAAAAGGAAGAAAGAGCCAAAATCAAAGAACTAATGGATCAACTGAAGAAGCTAGAAAATG
>KN188994.1:55367-73857 GCA_000164785.2 Choloepus hoffmanni
CCCGGCATCGTGGGACGGAGAACATCTTCTTGACCAAAAGGGGGATGTGAAAGGAAATGAAATAAGCTTCAGTGGCAGAGAGATTCCAAAAGGAACCGAGAGGTCACTCTGGTGGGCACTCTTATGCACACTTTAGACAACCCTTTTTAGGTGCTAAAGAATTGGGGTAGCTGGTGGTGGATACCTGAAAGTATCAAACTATAACCCAGATCCCATGAATCTCGAAGACAGTTGTACAAAAGTAGCTTATGAGGGGTGACAATGGGATTGGGAAAGCCATAAGGACCACACTCCACTTTGTCTAGTTTATGGATGGATGAGTAGAAAAACAGGGGAAGGAAACAAACAGACAAAGGTACCAGTGTTCTTTTTTACTTCAATTGCTCTTTTTCACTCTAATTATTATTCTTGTTATTTTTGTGTGTGTGCTAATGAAGGTGTCAGGGATTGATTTAGGTGATGAATGTACAACTATGTAATGGTACTGTAAACAATGGAAAGTACGATTTGTTTTGTATGACTGCGTGGTATGTGAATATATCTCAATAAAATGAAGATATAAAAAAATGTAGCTTATGAGGGGTTGCAATGGGATTCGGAAAGCCATAAGGACCACACTCCACTTTGTCTAGTCTATGGATGGATGAGTAGAAAAATGGGGGAAGGAATCAAACAAACAAACAGACAAAGGTACCCAGTGTTCTTTTTTACTTCAATTGCTCTTTTTCACTTTAATTATTATTGTTGTTATTTTTGTGTGTGTGCTAATGAAGATGTCAGGGATTGATTTAGGTGATGAATGTACAACTATGTAATGATACTGTGAACAATCGAATGTACGATTTGTTTTGTATGACTGCGTGGTATTTGAATATATCTCAGTAAAATGAAGATTAAAAAAATAAAAAAATAAAAAAAATAAAATGCTTCCTTCAAAAAAAAAAAAATGCAGGAACAGTATAAAACCACTATTTTGAAATTATGAAGGCCAGAAGAACATTCCATGGTATCCAGGGCAGAGTAGGATGTAAAGGTTGAAAAATTACACTAAGAAGAATAAATTTCTTTCTCATCATGGTGGCTATGAGTGCCTATCACCTATTCTAACTGCATGCCCCCATGGTGTACTGTCCTTGTGTACCTCACTAGTGAAAGAAGTCAGCATAAAAATCATTTTCCCCAAGACCAGGGATGGGTACAGCTGGTCACTGATCATGGCTTTTGATTAGCACTTCTGATAAATGGGGTCCCTTCTGAGGGATGAAATTGTTTCAAAATATCCAGAAAAAAAAAAAAGACAGAGGCAGAGGAGAATTAAAGAGGTACTCTTCCTCAGGGCTGTAGTGGACAGTTAGATGAAGAGCTGCATTTGCTGAACAGCCCAAGAACTCACACCTGGGTTGCACTGAAGAAGCCCTTGAATGCTTTTGATCCATTACCCTGGGCACTTTGGAGCCAATCTGTGCCATCATTGTTTGTCCATGGCTTTGTTTTGACTCAAACAAAAAGACTGACAGGTAATTCTTCTGCAGCATGCCCCTCTTCCAAGAATTTGCCCTTTGGGAAAAAGCAGCTTGACAAATGAAAACAGTGTTGGAAACTACAGAGGCAGACAGTCTGGGCAAAGTCTTGCCAGCTTTATGCACTTAGGGGAGGGGATTCTGCCTCCTGGGAAAGAGATATACAATCAAACTCCTGCAAACAGGGAAACTACAAAACAACTAACAAGCAAGAGACAATGAGAAGACTCAGCTTCAGAAGATGGAAAATATAAACTGCATTTGCCTTCAGCAGACCTTTGTTACAGGTGGGCTGAAGATAAAGGAATTTGTTGTCTTATCACCAGCTGGCTATAGTCAAGAAACAGTTATCTCATGGGATAAATCCCAGAGTTAACATTTTTAAATATTAAAATGTACAGTGTACAACAAAAGAGTACAAGACAAAGAAACAGGAAATGAAAGACCAAAGGAATAGGATAAAAATCCAAAAAACACCAAAGAAGAAGATGATAATTTGTTTATAACTGAGAAAAAGTTAAGAAATATAGATCTTATAAATGCTCAAGGAGATGAAAAAAATACAAAGAATTCAAGGATATAAGGGAAACAATGGGCTGCATGAGAATCTTAATAGAAAGATAGAAAAAACTCCTGCATTAGGAATAGTGATATTTAATGTAAATGGATTAAGCATTCCAGTGAAAAGGGAAAGTTTGGCAGAATGCAGAAAAATGATGATGCAACTATATGATGTCTGCAAGAGATGCACATTTAATTCAAAGATACAAGTAGGGAAAATGTTAAATGTGGAAAAAAATATGCCATACAAGTAGTAACCAAAAGAGAGATGAAGAAGCTAAACTTACATGAGATAAATAGATTTTATGTCATATATGGTTATGAGGAGCAAAGATGGCCATTATATACTGATAAATGACACAATGTAAAAAGAAGATGTAACAATTAGAATCATATGTATACCTAATATTAGTTATCCAAAATATATCCAGAAAATACTGAAAATTTTGAAGGGAGATATTGATGTTTCCACATAGGAGACTTTTTAAAAAACCTTTCAATAATGGATAGAACATCTAGTCAGAAAATCAATAATATAATGCAAGCCATGAATGATACTCTAAAATAACTAAACCTAACAGAAGTACATTGAACAGTGCACCCAACAAAAACAGAATACACTTTCTTCTTAAGTGTACATGGATTATTCTCCAGGATATACCGTATGTGAAAACAAGCCTCAATACATACAAAAGCATTAATATCATGCAATATATATTCTCTGATGACAAAAAACCAGTAACAAAGAGAAATTGAAAATTTATAAATATGTGGCAAATAAATAACATACCCTTAAGCAAATGATGGGCAAAGAGGGAACAAATGAATTAAGAAATATCTTGTGGAAAATAAAAATGAAAATGCAACATAGCAAAACTTATGGCATGCAGTAAAAGCAGTGCTGAGAAGAAAATTTATAGCTCTGAATGCTTACATTAAAAAATTTAAGAGATTTCAAGTCAGTGACCTAACCTCCAAACTGGAAGAATAGAAAAAAGAAGAACTCAATAAACACAATGTGATCAGAAGGAAGGAAATAACAAAGTTAGAATGGATATAAAGAAAACAGAAAAAAATAAAATAATGAAAATCAACAAAACAAAATGTTGGTCTTTTGAAAAAGATTAATAACATAGAAAAACCCTTAGCTAGAATGACAAAGGAAATGAGAGACAGGTTACAAAGATTGAAAACCAGATATGGAAACAGTGACATTACTATTGACCCAAATGAAATAAAAAGGACTATAAGAAGATACTATGAATATGATATGTTATGCCGATAAATTACATAATCTAGATGATGTGAACAAATGTTTAACTACCCATATTGACTCAACAAACCAATAACTAGTAAACAGATTGAAACAGTAATCAAAAACCACCCAACATAGCAAATTCCAGGACCATATGGTTTTAGTGGGGAATTCTACCAGGCATTCCAAGAAGGCTTAACTCCAATTCTGTTCAAACTCTTCCAATATTGGAAGAGAAGGGAACACTCCATAATTCATTCTACAAAGTCAACATCACTGCAAGCAAAAGCCAGATAAAGATACCACTAGAAAGATAAAACTAAAGACAAATACCTCTTATGAATATAGATACAACAATCCTCAAATAATACTAGCAAACCAAATCCAACAGCATATTTAAAGGATTATACACCATGACCAAATGGAATTTATACCTAATATGCTAGGTCAGTTCAACAGAAGAAAATCAATTAATCTAATATACCACATTAACACAATGAAAGGGAAAAAATACTTAATCATCACACTTGCAGAAAAGGCATCTGACAAAATCAATCACCTTTTCTTGATAAAAACACCTAGAACAGAGGGACAATACCAACATCCCTTGAAAAATCTTCCCTAGAGATTTGGCAAATAAAAGGACAAATTCCACTTGCTTTGAACTCTGGAGGATGGTAGAGATTGGAGAACCACTCTACAAATGCTAAGTTATAGAAACATAAAAATCTCAGGTAGGAAAAGTCCATCCCAGGCTGCTGGTCACTTCCAATTTTCCTCTCCTTCACTCAGTTCTGGGCATCTCCAGAGACTCACTGAGACAACATGACCCCAAGATCCTCTCACCACTGACAGAGTCTGTAGAACAAATACCAGCAGTGAGTTTGAAATCCACACATATGCAGGCACAGGGACATAACTCCACAGAGACCTAGGGCAGAACAAGAGCCCTCAGAAGTGCAGCATAGAAAAGATCTCTCAGGGTAGAGTGGAGATATACCACCCTAGAATGACAGGGAAGACCTGTTGTGACCAACCCAATTTTAGTTATTAGTTCACCTAAAGTCAAAGAGACTTTTTGAATTGACACACATTTCTAGATTGACCCAATCTGCTATTCCAGAGTACCCCAATGGGAAGAAACTGGAGACAGAAAAGCTTTGCACAGAAATAAAGAAGACATTGAAACTGGACTGCTGTAAGATAGGATGGGTCCCAGAATAAAAAGCATAGGAAAATGGGGCACTGTGTTAGCAAAAGAATGTAAACAAATCATAGAAGCTGGGGAGAAAAGTCTGCACAAAAACAAACAGAACAGCTCAGATTCCCAAAGAAGAAACAGAGAAAAGGAAGCTCTATTGCAATGAAACAATTGCATATAAACACAATATTAAAAATTTCACCACATATCTAGGGCAAAAATCAGATGAAGAGCTAAAAACCTGAAGTATTACACATGGACTATTTTAAAGGTCTAGAATTAGATCAATAAAAACACAAAACCAATCAACAATAAACCTAGACAAGAGGGAGAAACAGGCATTCAGAGTTAGCATATCAAGGGACACATATCCATAGATATCAGCACAAAATTGTAAGTTGTGTGAAGAAACAGAAAAACATAGCTAAATCAAGGGAACAAATTAAAACTTCAGAGAAGACTAGAAGTTGGAAAAACTAACCAAACATGTTCAAACAAATTTCCTAAATCTATTAAAGGAGATGAAGGAAAATATGCAAAAAGAGATAAAGGATATTAAGAAGAAACTTTGTGAATACAAAGAAGATTTTGAAAGTATAAAAAGGAAATATAACAAATTATGGGTATGAATGGCACAATAGAACAGATTAAAATACACTAGAGGCATATAACATTCAATTTGAGCAGGCAGAAAAAGAATCAGTGAGCTACAAGACAGAACAATTGAAACCATACAATCAGAAGAACTGATAAAGAATAGAAAAAAATGAGCATTGTTTCAGGGATTTGAGGGACAGCATGAAGCACACAAATGTACATTTCATGGGTGTCCCAGGAGAAAAGAAAGTAAAGCAGCAGAAAGAATATTTGAGCAATTAATGGCTGAAATTTTCACAACCCTTATGGAAGTCATAAATATACATATTCAAGTTCAACCTACTTCAAAAAGAATAAATCCTAATATACCTATACTGAGATACATACTAATCAAAATGTCAAATGCTAAAGATAAAGAGAGAATTCTGAAAGCAGTAAGAAACAGCAATTCAACAAATATAAAGGATTCTCAATAAGAATATGTTCCAATTTCTCATCAGAAACCATGGAGGTAAGAAGGCAGTGGGATGATATATTTAAGGTACCAAAAGAGAAAAACTGCCAATCAAAGAAAGAGAAAACTGCCAATCAAATGTTCAGTATCTTTTGCACCTGTCTTTCAAAAATAAGGGGGAGTACAGAAATATGGTGCCAACCTGCATGGAGTGGGAGCCTTGTAGCTAAGAGCAGCCTCTTCCTTCCCTGAGTTGGGGAATCACTGTTCAGGAATCATGGTGAGTGATGCAGCCTCTGTGGAGCAGAGGCTGAACCTCCTTGTTTGTCTCTCATCAGTCCCCAGCCCTGCTACAGCATCCACCTCTACCTGAGTCTGTCAGAGTGGCTGCAGGCAAAACACTGAGTCCAAGGCAGGAAAGTGAATAAATTTAATTGAGAAATGTCTGAAAACTTTGACAAGACCAATATAAATGAAGCAGGAAAGCCAAAAGCAAATGATTCTGAGCAAGGCCTTGAAGATGCTGTGAAAGATTGTGATGAAGCTTTACAGAAAAGAATAAAGCTGGCCTCTCCCAGCTCCCAAAGAGTGCAAAGACCTCACTCCTGGAGACAAGAATAAAGGAGATTGTACATAAAGCTTTTTGGGGATTGTTTGGGTGTCCAGCTAAGTGAAGAAACCCCCAAAATATGACCATGTAATCAAACTAGTAGGGGAGATCAAAGAGACTCTCTTGTCTTTCTTGCTCCCTGGCCATGCTAGACTGAGAAACCAGGTAGCAGAATTCCTAGATCTGGATCTCATGAAGCAGGAAGCAGAATGGAACCCTAGACATTTCCAAGCTAGCTTAATTATTGGCATGATGGGGACACTATGTGCACCTGCTTGATGAGGAAGTTAAGAAATTAAATAACATTAAGGAAATAGTGCCCCTTTTCAAGGCAATTTTTTTCTGTGGTGGGCCTAATGAAAGTGGACATGGAAAACTTTGCCATCAGTAGCACTAGGCCACATCTCATGAAGCAGTTGGCTGAATATGAAAGGAAGAAGTTTCAAGAGATTTTGGAGAAGAAACCAAACTCCCTGGATTTTGTTACCCAGTGGCTAGAAGAAGCTGCAGTTGACCTTATAAATTGGAAGTATAGAAACACCCAGCCCACTGTGGGAGGGGCTGCTTGCTCTGGCAATTTTACACTGCCAAGTCCTGTTGTTGTCCAGATTTATGCCTACTTGAAATTTTGAAATGGGTCCACATCCAGAGATCATTCCCTGAAACAATTTTGATGGACCAGTCTCACTTCCAAGAGCTTCAGCTTCAGCTGGAGCATGTAACCATCCTGGAGACCATATTGCTGGTCAGGTTCATCATGGTAGCCCCAGGAATTTCATTCCAAGCAGACTGTGCTGGGAAATTCAAAATGATTGCCAAGATTCTGCTAACAGATAAGTATCTTCCCTCCTTCAATCTGAAAGATGCCCTGACTACCATTGGGGAGAAAGTCTGCATGGAAGTGGGCAGCTGCCTTTCTCTGTGTTCTGACAAGGAGACAGTGCTCAAGGGCTAGATCTGGCTGTGGCCAGTCCTGATGACCCCATTTGCAGGATCATGGATTCTCCTGTCCTGACCTTAGAAACCTACCTTGTCTCAGGTCATCAGAAGCCATTCCCCACAGTACCTGGTGGATTGGGTCCAGTTCAGAAAGAGCTAGAGGAAGTTGCTATTAAATTTGTTCCCCTCATCAACTATAAAAAGTGGTCTTCAGTCCCTATTATGATGCCCTACTCAGTAAGATCCTCATCAGATTCTAACATGTATGCACCCTACAGCACTATTATTCACTCGGCTCAGAATACTTGTGCCCAACTATAATGCAGCTTTGGAAAATGGCCATTTAGTATATTTTTAAACAGCACTGATTTCAAAGGGAATAATATTGTGTATCACTGTTGAAAAGACTCAAAATATGTACTGAATGATGTTTTGAGGTGTTATATTTGAGTGGAAGTTTACAATTCAAAGTTTTTTGTTATCTTAAGTTTTATAGGTAACACTCAGCTTTGAAACAGGTGACTATGTGTCTTCACTCCCTACTTTGTCATGATTGTAGCAGCCTCAGCCTGGTCCCTCCAAAGAGGCTGGAACCTCTCTCTTCTGTGATCTGGGTAGTTTTTCTCTCCAACACCCTATACTGAGAGACACCCAAGAGTAAAATAAGCCAAGCCATGACTGTTTTTATACTCTTGACCTCCCACTTGTACAGCCCTAACCCCTCTCAACTCAACCCTCCAGGTATTTTGTTTTATAAGAGGCATCTTGTCTTATTGCCCCCCTGATACCTCTTCATTTCCTTCTCCCTGCCTGGACTAGCCAGGGCCCCAGAGCCTGTACTGATTATTGTATTATAGAGGAGAGTTGTTTTGATTATAAAGTTTATTCTTTTCTATGTAATGACTCCTGAGCCTGGATGGTAGCAGTGCTGTCTGGTGGGAAATAGAAAATGGATATTATTTGACTTTTTTTAATAAAGAAATTTTATTTTGAGATAAATTCAAACTTACAGGAACAGTTGCAAAAACAGTACAAACCCCATACATAGAACTCCATCATACCCTGAACCCCCTCCCCTGATACCCCAATCCACCAACTTTAACATCCTGTCACACCACCATTTCCTTCTTTCTTTCCCTCCCTCCCTCTGTCCCTTCCTATCATCCATCATCTATTGCTCTGTCTTCTGAACACATGAGAGCAAGCTGCACACATCCTTGAAAAAACAATATAATTCACATATACATTTCCCATTAACAGGAACATTCTTTTATGCAATCCCATTAAATGCAGCTAAGAAGTTCAAGAAATTCAACCTTGATACAAACCTTACATTCCATATTTCCTTTTTTTTCCTTATGTCCCATCTGTGTCCCTTTGAGCCTCCTCTCCTCCATTCTCAGATCCCATCCAGGATCATCCTTGGCATTTAATTGTCATCTACTTAGACTGTCTTTTTTTTTTTTCAATTGTGGAAACAGATAAACAGCCTAAATCTTCCCATTCCACCCCCTCCCTAGCATTCCATTAGTGGGATTAATCACATTTAGAATGTTGCAATGCCATCACCTTCCCACCATCCATTTCTAGAAGTTTCCCTTCACCCCAAACAGAAACCTTACACCCATATCTTAACTCACCATTACCCCTTCCTCCACTTCTCAGAACCCCTACTCTACTTTTCATCTCTGTAGTCATATTCTCTGATACTTTCTTTGTGTTTACCTTGGGGCTTAAATTTAACATCTTAAAACTATAATAATCTTGTTTTTCTTTGATACAAACTTAACTTCAATATGTCACGTAAATATTGTTCCTATATTCCCTCATTCCCCCACTTTTATGTAGCTCTTGTCAAAAATTACATATTTTACATTGAGTCCAAAACCACTGATTTATCATTGCAGCTTATGTATTTTAGATCCTGGAGGAAGTAAATAGCGAAGTTACAAATCAAAAATATGGTAGTATAGGTATTTATATTTACCATGTGATCTTTACTGGTACCTTTATTTTTTTATGTAGTTTCAGTCAATTGTTTAGTGTCTCTTCCTTTCACCCTGCTCAACTCCCTTTAGCATTTCTTATAGGATTGATCTACTGGTCGTGAAGTCCCTCAGCCTTTTTCTCTGTTGGTGGGGCTCCCTTTAGTATCTGAAGTAGGGCAGGTCTTTTATTAGCAAACTCTCTCAGCATTTGTTTGTCTGTGAAAAGTTTAAGCTCTCCCTCAAATTTGAAGGAGAGTTTTGCTGGATAAAGTATTCTTGGTTGGAAGTTTTTCTCTCTCAGAGTTTTTTTTTTTTTTTTTTTTGAAAGAATATATACATTTTTAATATTTGAAATATTTACACAATGGAGCCGTTTTGTGTTCCAATGTTAAGAATAGTATTTTCAAATGTCTTCTTAAGATGTAAAAAAAATCTAGTAACCCAAGCTCACAGTTATGCTTTTCTAACAGGCCAATCTTTCTCATTCTTTTAAATAAATATACTGATATGGAAACAGCTGCACCTAATTTGTGTAATCAACTGTTTAAAACATGTTACATCAGAGTTTTAAATATGTCATTCCACTGCCTTCTCACCTCTATGGTGGCCACTGAGTAGTCACTACTTAGTCTTATGTTGTTTCCTTTGTATGTGGTGAATTGCTTTACTTTTGCTGCTTTCAGAACTTGCTCCTTTTCTTCAGTATTTGACAGTCTGATCAGAATATGTCTTGGAGAGGGTTTATTTGGATTTATTCTATTTGGATTTCACTGGACATTTATGCTTTGTGTATTTATATTGTGTAGAAAGTTTGGGAAGTTTTCCCCAACTATTTCTTTGAATACTCTTTCTAGATCTTTACCATTCTCTTCCCCTTCTGGGACACCAATGATTCTTAAATTTGGATGTTTCATTTTATCTATCATATCCCTGAGATCCATTTCAATTTTTTTTTTATTTTTTCCCCATTCTTTCTTTTGTTCTTTCATTTTCTGTTCTGTGGTCCTCGAGGAGGCTGAGTTGTTGTTCAACTTCCTCTATTCTTGTATTATGAGTATCCAGAGTCTTTTTAATTTGGCCATTCTTTTTCCATAAGATCTTCTATTTTTTTATTTACTCTTGCAATTTCTTCTTTGTGCTCTTCTAGGGACTTGTTTATGTCCTTTATATCCTGTGCCATGCTCTTCTTCATGTCCTTTATATCCTGAGCCATGCTCTTGTTGCCTGTCTGTAATTCTTTGATTAATTGTGCCAAGTACTGTGTGTCTTCTGATCTTTTGATTTGGGTGTTTTGGTTTGGATTCTCCATTTCATCTGGATTTATCATATGCTTTAAGATTTTCTGTTGTTTTTGGCCTCTTGGCATTTGCTTTACTTGATCTCTAATTTGACAGAACTGCAGCTTGGTGGTGTACACTTTCTCTAACCAGCAGATGGTGTCCATGAGTCACCTATTCCCCTCAAGTCAGTTCTCCCCCACTTTGTCTTTGTGGTGTGTGGGGGTCTGATTCTTGTGGGGTCCAATTGGTGCACCAAGTTTTGGTGTGTTGCTGGTGCTGTCTGCCCTGAATGTGGGATGTGTGTCTGGGTGGTTGGTTAGGCAGGCAGGGCAGCTTTAATAATCAAACCTCCCAGGTGTTCCCAGAGATTTAAGGCTTTTGAAGGAGCCTAAGCCTTCATTTCAGTCTTTCCACCAATTATCTCTGCTGCTGACCCACAAGTCCTTGGTATTCATATAGAGTCTCTGGGATTTCCAAGTGGTTTCCCTTCCCAGCTGTGCTTTTCCAGGACCTCTGCTGAGGGAGGGCCATGCCATGTCACTAGTACACACCAGTCCACCAGGGAAGTCCTTGTTCACTGAGCCATGCAGGGGTGCTCCCAGCCCACTTCAAAGGTGATTGAATGGGACACATTAACTTCCCCCTTTTTGCACAGCTCCACCCTCCCAGCTCTGGGACAATCAGCTGTGGGTATATTAAAGACCACTGTTCACAGCTGATATTGTGGCTTTTGTGTAGTGCTGTGGGAAAGATTACCCATCACACTGGGTTTCTTGGCATGGCTCTGGGCTGTGGGTCTGGCCCTGGAAAGGTGTGTCCCCCACCTACTGGGGAGATGGCTGCAAGAAATGCAGTTTTTTCCCCTTTTGGCTTCCCTCTGCTTCTCTGGTCTTGAGACAATCAGTAGTGGGTGTAGGAAGGGGTATTCTCCATGTCAGACACTGAGGCATTAGCCCAGCCTGCTTCCACCATGCTTCACTGTGAGCCTCTCCCTGTCATATCTGCAGCCACTCCTGGCCTTTTTTTGAAAGAACTAGTCCATCTCCAAATGCCAGCCCACCATTTCCCCACATGGCAGCATGGCCATGGGACTTTCAGCCATCTCACTCATTCATTTCAGAATGCAGGCTCCTGGTTTCACCAAATGCACATTCCCTGTGGATTTAGCAGACCTTTTCCAGGTGGTTCATTGCTGGAAGTGGTGTTCTGGGTCACTTTCCAGTTTTTATCTATTATTTTTCATGGAGGTATTTTGTTGCCCTGTCTCACCTAGCTGCCATCTTAGGTTCTCCCCCAGTATTCCCAAAATTATTTGACTTTCAAGTTTTGAATATTAAGAAGGAGATTATGTGTGTGTGTGTGTGTGTGTGTGTGTGTGTGTGTGTGTGTGTGTGTATGAAGACAAATGCCTGGGAATTTTGCTGAAAATGCACTCTGAGCTAATATACAGATAAGTTGATGGAATTAGAATTTTGGAAAACAGGTTTAAGTATTTTCAGGTAAAATAGCCAAAGCTCACTAATCTCTTGGATAAGGAAATCATAGAGAATCCTTGTTTTTGAGCAATATTTATCTGAGGAACTTCAGTGGCCAGAATTGCTGGCACCTCCTGTGACATGAAGGAGTAGTTAGTTTGGGTATCATGGACGGTCTGTTCTGTTAAAAAATAAGTGTTTGTGTGTGTATGTGTATGTGTGTATTTTAGTCAGGAACATTATTTTAGAAGCAGAGCCATTAAGTTGGAGTGATCTCCAACTGCCAGAAGAGCACAGGGTAATGTAATGCAAGGGACCCCTTTATTAAGGGGAAAGGGTGGAGGGTCAAGAGGAACATTCTCTCTGTAGACTGACTGGTGATACCAGGCTTCATAGGAGTGGGTGTTTATATTGGGGGAAATGTGATTTCTCAAAATACATGCAACATACTATGTTCTAGTGGTGTTTTGTACTTGCAGTCAGAAATGTGTGCCGCATGATATGGTCAGAAATCATATTAATAAAGTTAAGATGCAAGGGCAAATTTTCCCTGGAATACACAAATTCATAGAGTCAGAAACTAGAATACTGTTTTTCAGGGGCTGTAGTGGGGATAGGGAATGGGGATTTGATAAAAATATCTCCCCTGTTTTATTTGGAAACTAATAAATATTCAGTAAGTAGGACAGAGGAGTAAAACAGATTATTTACCAACACATAAAGACTTGGGCAAAAAGCTAAAAGAATCTTTGAAGCCATTTCCGAAAGATGTCAGAAAGGCTGGCAGTTATTTCTTAATAGCCAGACTTCACTGCAAGGGTTGTTTTCTGTTTTCCAGGTATGTAAGGAAATGTGGTAATTTGGGTTTTTGAAGGAAGACTATGCAAGTTGCCCTTTGAGGATAGATACTTCAATAGGACTGGCTGGAAGGAGGAAAGTAGGTACTCCAAGGGATGGATATCAGACCCAGTAGTATCAGAATGAATTCTGCTTTTCATATTTTTCTGATTTGGGATATTCTCAGGGTTTATATGAAGAAATTGGATCTGACTGTGGGAGCTCAGGTAGAAATTATATGTAAAAGATCAGGTATTGATGTTAGTTCTAATCTTATGATTTAGTGAATTAAAAAAAAATAAAGTAGAGCCAGGTGTTTCTTTAGGTCTTGTGTAACTCCCAGGCAGGAGATCCTGGAGAATCTGAGATCACTGTAAACTGGCAGGATATCTGCATTTTACAAGAGAATACTTTTAAAGAACAAAATCATGTCTTTTATAGTGAATTCAATAAGTTTCCTTCTGGAGTTTTTCCTCAAGGTGGAGGTTGCTGCATGTTTCCTGGGCTGAGAAACTCTGAGCACCCAGGGCTAGCACTGTTTTACTTTGCCTCAGCCTCTGGGCAGTTTTTAGGGTTTTTCTCTCCCTCTAATTTGAGGGAGGGTGAATTTATCCCTAAAGCCACTGGGTGGATCACCACTTCCTGCTGTCATTCTTTCCCCTTAAAGGCTCTACTTTGATTGACAGAGTTAAATTTGGAATCTGGAGTCTGGATGTATTTGTAACAGGGAGCTTGCATAGACTTTTGGCCCTCCAAGAGCCCTCAGTGTCCACTGGCAGAACTCTAGAGATGGCACAAGCCAAGGATTAAGAAGGCTTAATTCAGAATATCAATATTCATATTGAATCATTTTGTTGTTACTCTGTGAATATAATTGAGCTAATTTTTGTCCTGGAATCTCATGGGATTATCACTAATGGCCAGGAAAATTCATTTAGTCATCTGCTTTTGACTTGCAATCCTCACTCCAAGGCAGAACATCCTCTGGAATATATGTTTTCCTTCCTCAGAATTGAATTTGTTCTATATAATACATACTGATTGGATTTAACTTGATATCTTTCTCAGCAAATTCCTGGAGACAAGTGTTTCTTCTTGAAATTGCAAAGTTTATTTGGCAGTAATTCACTAATTGTTTATAGAATAGAGAGCCTTGAGGTTTAGTTCAATAGTGCCAAGCCTCTTAAATTTATTTGCTAGTTCTCATGAGTGAATGAATGAATGAATGAATACCTAGATCAGTAGCTACCACATTGTTGGCTCCAGTAAAATTGGTTGGATGAAAGAGTGATTATTTTAATGGGTGTTTTTAAAAATCTCATTTTTTAAGCAAGTTGCAAAATGTGATCATTTGTTTAATCACATAATCCAACCATGAATATACTTCATGGAAAAACCACACTGATACAATGTCTTTCTGATTAAACGCATCATAGAAGTATAAAATAACTTTTTTCTCTGTGAAGAAGTGTTGATAGATTTCACCTAATAGGTATATAGTATCCATATATTGAGCAGTGATTCTAAGTGGATTATTCCAGCTGTTCTGTTTTGGGGAGGCACTTATTTTCATGTCTCCAAACCTTAAGATTTCTGAGAATAGAGGAAAGGTGATGCTGACATCAGCTTTCCTAGTGAGTTTCAAAGGGACTAGCTGATTTGCTGCTTGATTTCCAGTGACCATTTTGGTGTCTCCTGATTGATATGTGTAACATTTAATTGTTTTTAAAACTTTGAGGCAGGGTGGTAAAGTATAAAGACTGGAAGCTGTCAAGAAATCAGGGTTCTGCTACTAACTTCCTTATGTACTAGCTGGGGCAAATTAGGCCCATTTTCCACACCTATAAAATGAGAGGCTAGGCTTGGATCTTTAAGCTCCCTTCCAGTTCTGACATTCTGTGATAAACCTGATTTGAATAACTTATGTAGACTGT
This sequence comes from Choloepus hoffmanni, assembly GCA_000164785.2. Taxonomy (NCBI): domain Eukaryota; kingdom Metazoa; phylum Chordata; class Mammalia; order Pilosa; family Megalonychidae; genus Choloepus; species Choloepus hoffmanni. Next base: position 70,019 of record KN188994.1, read on the forward strand.
TATAAGATTGTGCAGAAAGCCCTTGGTTTAAAGGAAAAAAATAAGTGGGAGTTTAAAGTATGCACAGATAAGCAGAAACTGACAGAGTTGGTCAACAAGAGCACTTTCTTAGAAGAATTACTAAAAGGAGTTCTGCAAGTTGAAAGGGAAAGACATTACCGAGAGGCTCATAGTTGTGTGGAGTAATGAAATTTATCAATAAGTGTAACAAAAGAATAAATGTAAAACCCATTAATACTGTGTCTTCTATGTACAACTCTGCTCTTTAATTCCTATAAGGGCAGAATAATAATGAACAAGAAGCATATTTCATGATAGACAAGCAAAATATAATGTAGTAAATTGGGACAAAAACAACTTTCAGAATGGAAGCAGAGGGATATGGGAGCAGAGAACATGTGTGCTACTGAAGTTAAGTTGGTGTCTTTAAAAAGTGATAGATTATGGATATAGGTTGTATAATATAAACCACAGAGTTACCACAAAGTATTTAAGAATACATGCAGAAACAGAAATTAGAAAAATATCAGACAGATACATCACAAAATATCAACTGTACAGAAAACGAGGTTGCAATAGATGAAAAGAGAGATATAAAATCTAAAGCTTAAGTGGCTGAAATATTACTTTGATATAAAATCTTTGTCTTCTATACAGAGTACTCAGATGGATAAGGGAAACATTTTTAAACTTTTCAGTAAGATCAGACTAACAATCCACATTATTTCAACAGAGAGCCAACTAAACCATTTTGTATGAATACATGGTTTGACCCAAGTTCTATTTTTTAAAGATGACATAGAGGCTTATTAAATTTTTTGTTTAAAACTGACCATGAAAGACAGAATTCACTTTTATAAACCTTTGACAACTTGCCATATCCATTCAAGACTTGTAGTCAGATATAAAATATTCATTTTAATCAGAGAAAAATATCATCTTAGTATGATGAATAATAAAAACACCATCCATCCCACTTATAGTTTTTATTTAGTCAGACTGCATACAATTAAAAATCAATTTGATAAATTCACAAAGCCCTTTGAACATGCATTTACCTTCCAATAACAAATCAAGGGGAAAAGAGATAGAGATACTGCAACATAATGCAAGAAGGAAAAATAAATATACTTGGGTTTGGATCATGGCCAGACATTTATATACTTTATATCCACAACACACAAAGCATTACTTTATAATGTACCTAAATCTCTCAGTCCAATCTGGCACTACCTTCAAATGTCAGAAGAGTCCAAGTTTGAAATATAATCAGTTCTTCAATAATTAAGGGGTTTATAACCAGAAAAAAAAAACCCAAAATTTTCAACATTATTCCCATGTATTATATAACACCAGGGATATGTTAGTCCACAATACTAAGTTATGGCTTCTTTAAAAAAAAAAAAAAAAAAACTAGTTCAGAGCTCTATTTATTCAAATGCTACTTTTTATTCAAGTTCTTACAGGTGTCATCACTTCTCTGAGGTCTTCCTAGGTCAGTTTTAATCTAACTGCTTGTTAAAATTGTTTCAGCATTTTTATTCCTTTATTAAGATAATTGGCAGGTACTTTAAATACTACCATCTTATAACTATGCCCTAGTACAAGTATATTCTAACTAGAATATAAACTTCTTGAAGCTAAAAATTATATATCTTTCCTATTCATGACAGCACTTATTAACCTTATTTTGTAACATACTCATAGAATGTACCGCCTGATATTATCAAGGCTACTACAAATGCAAATTCTTCCTCATAGTGGTGTAACAAATGTCAAAGTAATTAAAAAGCCAGATTCTTTGAAATCCAGGTAAACAAGATTACAAAATCTCATACATCTAACAGACCAGCAAAATATAAACGAGAGAGCGAGAAAGAGAGAGAGAGAGAGAGAGAGAGAGAGAGAGGGAGGGAGAGAGAGATTTCTTACTAAAGTTATTGTTAGCATATTTTATCAGTAAGCTTGTATAAATTTAAGGAGAACATATCCAAGCAGAATAAAATTTCATATATTCAATTCAAAATCATCATTAAATCAGGAATAGGAATAGAATTTGTGCTGGCTTGGATGTATCATATCTCCTAAAATGTCATGTTCTTTAATGCAAACTTGTTTGGGATGATGTATTAGTGTTGATTAAGTTGGAACATTTGAATTAAGTTGTTTCCATGGAGATGTGATCCATCCAAATGTAGGTGACTGCTCTGATTAATAATTTCAATGGCTGTGTGGCCCTGCCCATTCAGTGTGGGCCTTGATTAGTTTGCTAGAGCCCTATATAAGAGCTCAGACAGAAGAAGCTTGCTGCTGCAGCTTTCAGAGATATTTTTAATATGGACATTGAAAGCAGAGTTTTGGAGGTAGTAGCCCAGAGATTGCCCTGAGAAGCTGAGACAGAGACATTTTGGAGTATGTCATTTTGAAACACAACCTGGGAGCAAGCAGATGCCAGCCATGTGTCTTCCCAGCTAACAGAGGTTTTTCAGATGCCAATGTCCTTTCTCCAGTGAAGGTGCCCTATTTTTGATGCCTTAGCTTAGACAATTTATGGATCTGATACTATTGAACTGCAACCCAGTAGCCATGATTCTTGAAGATGATTTTATAATTACATAGCTTATATGGTGTGACTGTGGGATTGTGAAAACCTTGTGACTCACACTACCTCTATCCAGTAGATGGAAAAATGAGTAGAAAAATGGGGACAAAAATTAAATGAATAATAGGGGAAATGGGGGGTGGGATGTTTTGGGTGTTCTTTAACTTGTATTTTAATTCTTATTTCAATTTTTTGGAGCAATGAATGCACAATAATATGATGGTACTGTGAACAACTGTGTGAGCAGCCACCTTCCGGATTTGGCCTAGTTGTTAAGCTGCAGCCTGCCCTTGAGTTCCCCCCGCCCATCGAGTGGTGCAAAGATGGCGCCCACATCCTGCTTCCGCTTTGTGATGTATGTGACACCCTCTGTATTCACCAATCATGCTTGTATGCGTGGCGTTTGCCCATTGGATATACGTAAGGTTTATAAGAAAGTTCCCGGGCAGAGCTCGGGGAGACAGCCCACAAGGAGCCGTACCTGACGGCCGCATCGAGGTTGTTCTCCCCCGAGGTGTCTTGCCCCGGGTGGAACCTGTAAAGAGGATGATTGCCTAGTTCCATTAAAAGCCTACATGCTTCACTGCTGCGAGTCCAGAGTGATCACGAGTACATCGGGTAAGACATTGTCCGCACCCTCTCTCCCCTTATCTCTCTGGTCCCCATCGCCGGCCGACCGGGGACTCGAGGCGGGGCGGAGAGAGCGCCGGACAAGTGGTGGCCCGTACGGGGAACCTTCGAACCCGCAACCTCATTTGCGTTCCCCTCGCCCCGACGGAGACGTGCTCCCGGGATCCGTGGCTTGACTTCCGCGACTGATCACCGCGAGAAGGTAAGCACCCTTTTTTTTTTCTTTTTTCGTGCAAGGACTAGGGCCCGTGGGCGTTCAGGTAGCCCCGGGGACTCGGAAGAGCTCTCCGAGTGATTAAGAGATAGTGCCGACTGCAAGCATGGGGCAGTCTGGAAGTTCACCCTTGTTATGTTGAAACTTTTGCCCCTTGGTTTCCCTCCACCGGCAGCCTCAGTCTGCCCTCTTGGATGAAGCTTGGTCGCGATATAGACCGGGCGCGGCAAACGGGTGTTTGTTTGGATCCAATTCTAGTCCCTATATGGGAGACCGTCCGCGCGGTCCGTGAACTGGAGTCGGCTACAGGCCTAAGTCCGTCCTCTGCCTTGCAAGAGGTACGGCACGCTCTCCAAGAAACCCAGTCGGCGTCATCTGCGGCCGGCTCCCATA
>KN188994.1:73877-122762 GCA_000164785.2 Choloepus hoffmanni
CAGGGACACCCCAGCTCCCAACTGACGCCTTGGGCGGTCCCACCAGAGGCCTCGCCGAGAGCTCCCTCGAGTGGCCATGCCCAGTAAATGTAATTATCCTTTGCTGCCAGACCCGGAAACCCCGATGGGCCGGTCAGGGGAGGGGCAACCTTTGCCGTACCCCCCGCCCGAGTACAAAGGCCCTGACCCAGTGCTCAGCTGGGCCAGAGGCTCTGTTTGTGTTTTTCCCCAGGAACCAGGACGCCAACCAGTGTGGGTACCGGAGAGATTGGTGAGAACCGTGCAGTCGCCTGAGAACACCAAAGAACTGCAGCCTGACGGGTCGTTAAACCCCCAACGTGACCTGTTGGATCCAGTCCTCAACTCGCGTGATGAGCGGTCAAATGATGTCGACGGTGTCGACCACTCCCCAGCAGACCGGGAAGAGAGCCAGGAATATTGACCTTTTTTCCCTCCTGGTTCTCCTGGCCTCAGCAGACCAACTGGGTTCTTCTTGCTGTGGGGTTATTAGTAGGTTTGATCATTGTTAAGAGTTTGCTGGAGCGTTTGTTTCAAAGACAACAGCAATTACGTGTTACCGCCATGATGGCCATGTCCTCTGCCTGTAACCCTCCTGATGACTATAGTCCCTCTGCCCAGCACCCATCCCAACCACTCGAAGCGGGGCATTCGGGGGTAAGGTTCGCAGCTAAGTATATGAAAAAATCTCGTATATAAACATTCGGTACCAGTGGCCCTAATTTTTGTCTCAGGTGGACCTCTTACGCAGAGTCCTAGTTGTGGCCAGACGGGACCCTTGGCGTTTGCACAGAGGCTCCTAGTGACGCCCTCGGCACTGGCTACCTTCTCCTAATCCTCCTGTCCCCCAGTTGCGAGACTGAGTACTGCAAGGAGAGCCACGTGGTTTCCGGCTCACGGGCTCTCCGGTCTCTATATGAAGTGAGCATTCTGGTCGGTGCCAGAGGTCCCACCTCAGTATGGCCGGGACCTAGTCCAGACTCCCCAAAGCACCAAAAAATACGTTGTGGGCCATCTTGGTCTACGGGAGCACATTCATCACTGGAGACACTGGGGCATAAAAAACAAAAAAGGGGGAGATGTGAGCAGCCACCTTCCGGATTTGGCCTAGTTGTTAAGCTGCAGCCTGCCCTTGAGATCCCCCCGCCCATCGAGTGGTGCAAAGATGGCGCCCACATCCTGCTTCCGCTTTGTGATGTATGTGACAACCCTCTGTATTCACCAATCATGCTTGTATGCGTGGCGTTTGCCCATTGGATATACGTAAGGTTTATAAGAAAGTTCCCGGGCAGAGCTCGGGGAAACAGCCCACAAGGAGCCGTACCTGACGGCCGCATCGAGGTTGTTCTCCCCCGAGGTGTCTCGCCCCGGGTGGAACCTGTAAAAGATGATTGCCTAGTCCCATTAAAAGTTTATCTGCTTTACCACCGCGAGTCCAGAGGGATCACGAGTACGTCGGGTAAGACATTGTCCGCACCCTCTCTCCCCTTATCTCTCTGGTCCCCATCGCCGGCCGACCGGGGACTCGAGGCGGGGCGGAGAGAGCGCCGGACACAACTGTACACTGTGGATGAGTGTAGGGTATGCAAATATATGTTAATTAACTTGATATTATAAAAAAGTACACTATCATGTTCTAGAAAATAACTTGCAATTATTTAATTTGTCCCAAGCCTAAATCTGGGAAAGTATTTCCATTGCTTTCAAGCACCTTTCATTTAACTTGCTGAAAATTTTACAATTAGATCACTTTCACTTACTTCTATCCAAAGGCTATTTGTATTTTAATAATGATTTGTTTACCATGGTTACCATTGCAAAAGCATTACTGGGAAAAAATAAATTTAGCAAACATGACCCATTCCATAGCACTTCTTCTTTGCCTACCATTTATAATCTCCAGGCAGAGTAAAAATGAATTCTAAACCACATCTCCCCCATCTTTCTGCATCCAGCCCATCCCAAATAGCTGCCATATATGGCTAACCCTGGCAACAGGGGTACAAGGGACAGAAATAATGAGGTCTTGTCTGTTGAAATTTGCTTTAAATATTTTAAATGAGGGTGGTGCTCTCAGCAGGTGAACTCACTGCCCTCCCCTTATGTGGGACTGGACTCCCAGGGGTGTAAATCTCCCTGGCAATGCAGTATATGACTTCTGGGGAAGAATCTGGACCCAGCATCATGGGATAGAGAATATCTTCTTGACCAAAAGGGGGATGCAAAATGAAACAAAATAAACTTTCAGTGGCTGAGAGATTTCAAACGGATTTGCGAAGTCACTCTGGTGGACATTCTATGCACTATAGACATAAAACCTCTTAGGTTTTAATGTATTGGAATAGTGAGAAGTAAATACCTGAAACTATCAAACTCCAACCCAGTAGTCTGGACTCCTGTAGATGACTGTATAACAATGTAGATTACAAGGGGTGACAGTGTGATTGTGAAAACCTTGTGGATCACAACCCCCTTTATCTAGTGTATGGATGGATGAGTAGAAAAATGAGGACAAAAACTAAATGAAAAATAGGGTGGGGTGCAGGGATGACTTGGGTGTTCTTTTTTACTTTTATATTTTATTCTTATTCTGATTCTTTCTGATGTAAGGAAAATGTTCAGGAATAGATTGTGGTGATGAATGCCTAACTGTATGATGGTACTGTGAACAGTTGGTTTTACGCCATGGATGACTGTATGGTATGTGAATATATTTCAATAAAACTGAATTTAATTTAAAAATGAGGGTGATGCAATTTGAGAGTGTCTATGCCCTTCTTTTAATTATTTCCAATTATATTTATTTCACATAAATTTGTGACCTGGACAATTGGAAAATGTATTTGTATTTTCCAGAGGCAGCCTTCTGGCAGCCCTTGGCTTCCTTAGGGAAATTCCTGGGGCTATTTCTTTCTAATGTCCAGGTTTGTTTGGAGTTGTTACAAACTAAGCCATTTGAACCCTGCTGCCCAGAGGGATTTTTCTTCTGGGACTCCAGGAGTACTCTCATGAGTGTGTGTGTGTGGGAGTGTGTGTCTAGGTGTGTGCTTACTCATTTTTCAGCAATTCAAATAGAGCATTTTAAAACACTTTGTTAATTTGCCATCTGGAGTTATGAGAATATACATTGAACAGGTCACAGGCTCAAACACTGTACACAATGGTACCCAGAAAACAGAAATGTGTAGGGGTCAAACTACAGGGGATTATTCTGGAAGCAGGAATAGGCCTCAAAGCTATGTCCAGGGTGACTCAAAATGCCATATTAATTCCCTGAGCCACTTTTACCCTGATGATACACACACTCAGTCAGATGTTTGGACCTGAAACTGGAAATGGTTCTCTCTTTGAAGGTTTTTAAGGCACCAGAATGGTCTAGAGTGCCATCAGGACAGAGAAAAACTTGATTTCTGAGCCTCTAGACTAAACACAGCCCTGTAGCTGCAAAAGACTCAGTTACCCTGATACCTGTCCTACTGGGGCTCCAGAGCTACAAGTATCATCCCATCTGGGTGGCCAAAATTTACCAGACCAAAAGGTAGATATTTTGACACATGCACTCAAATGATCAATTCCTGAGGCACCAGGGCTTCAAAGACAGAAAGAGTTTATTACTAGGCCTGAAGCAGAAGAGTGTCAGACTCCAGAAAAAAGAGTCTAACATAGAGAAGGAATGTCTGATCCAGGGGCCCTGCTGCTTATCTCATAGATACCAGGTGCACCATAAACTAAGGGTTGAAGGCTGTTTTAGAAATCCCAGTCATAGTGGCACCTAGACCCCAGGGGACAGACAAGGCAAGATCAGATATGCCCATAAGATGAATGACCACAAACAAGCTAAAAGGCCTACTTCCTCCACATAGATAACACAGTGCACATCAAAGAGTAGTGTGTTAGAACCCTAGTAACCAGTTAGCTCAGAAATTGATAAGCACTCACTCAGTCAAGGCACAGAACACACTCAGCAGGACCCTTCCCCCAGTATCCAATGTGGGTTTTTCCCTTTAAAAAATGCTGCTTTCAGATAGAGAGCTGGAGCCATTTATCCTTTCTTTCTTTTCTGATGGCTCCCACCTGCTTTCTTCCTCTAATAAACCTTAAACTCTCTACTTAAACCATGACTTGCTGCATTGTGTGGATTCCTGAACTACCTAACATTTGGTGCCATGACTTGGATATGGAGGTTTGACTGAAGCTTGAGTCCCTTAAGGGGCAATAGGGCAGCCTCTTGGTGAATCCCATTCAGAGGACAGACTGAGGTTTGAGTTTCCCAGCCCCTCGAGGCAACAGGGCAGCCTTCCAGTCAACTCCATTCCTGAACTGCAGCCATTCAAGTTTCCATGCATTCAGTGGCTTGAGTCCATCAACTCAGACCACCTTAATGCAATGCTGGCTTACCCTCATGGCTCTCAAATATCTACAACTAATTCAGCCCTAGCTAGGTAAGTGACATCTTTCTGCCCAGATCCTCCCCTCAAGAGTTTTGTTCAATGTCCCATGGACATCCCGGCCCACCTCAGTGTGGTGCCTAGGCCCACTTTGATGTGGTGCCCCAGCTTTGTAAGCCTAGCAAAATCTGAGTGCTCAGTCAAAACTCTCCAATGCTCTGGGAGCATCTTTCTCCATTGTAGCAGTCAGAGTAACCCAGGGGACACCATGGGCAAAAGACTGCAGGCATTTCCTGATCCTCAATGGCAAACCAGGGATGCCTACTTTGTTGTTGACTGGGTTGTATGGATCTGGGTTGTTAGTCTCACTTGAGCAATGTTTTGGGTGGTCTCTGTAAGTCTCAAATGGAGTGGGGGGAACTGTGAATTTCTCACAGACAATCTCTGTAAGCCCCCCATGTGCATAGCCCCAATTTATGTCAGCCTTCTTCAGGGAGAACATAAGTCTCTGAAGGAGCAGAAAACTGTGAATCTCTCACAGGTGATGTCCATAAGCCTCTGGTGAGCAAAGTTCCCTAACAAACCACAAGCCTCTCAAATTTCTTAAATAATCATGGGTAATACACAGTCACTTTTCAATAACTCCAAAACTGCATTTCCTCCTAAATCTACCCCCTCAGATGTTAAAACTTCAATTAAAAGGGGAAGTAGAACCAATACAATTTGGCCACAATATCCTTTAGAACAACAAAAATGTTGGTCAGACAATGGCACTTTTAATTGGCAAATTCTCACTGAACTTGATAATTTTATTCAGCATAATGGTAAATGGTCTGAATCCCCTTATTTTCAAGCTTTTTGAACTCTTTGATCCTGGCCATCCTTGTGCCACACTGTTGCCTTCCACCAAATCCTCCTCCTTCACAAAAAATCCTTCTAAGTCTTCTGCTTTCCTCTCTACTAAAGTTAACCCAAAAAGCCTTTAAGCAGCCTCTGATTCTTTCACCCTGCAAATCACTCTCCTCATAACTCCTCTCTACCCCTTCTGCTCCCCTCCCCTCACTGTTAACCCCTTTCCCCTTCTCATCTCATCACCACTGCTCCCTTCTCAATCACACCACCCACACGCAGCCCACTCACTGCCCATGAACCCATCCCCCTATCTCCCACTCCAGCCCACCTCTCCTGGGCAGGAAAGTGCAGCACAAGCCCCAAGTGCAGGCCTGGCATAACCTAAAAATGAATAAATCCAAAAATAGAAAACAATTTTCTAAGCCGCAAGTCACTTACTTAAAAATTTCCCTCTCCCCTCACAAAAAGAAAACTTATTTCTCTATTTAATGCAAGATCAGGTGAGCCTAACTATTTGAAACCATGTTTTCAAATGCCCTAATCCATGTCTTGTGGGCTGTGGAGCTCCCCTCAGCTGTCCAGAAATTTTTCCTAGAGTACCAGGACTCAGAAGTCCAGGTAGAAGTTCCCACCACAGACAAACACCAAATGCATCTGAGTTAAGGTAGCTTTGCAATTGACACTTTCCCTGTGCTTGGTAAGTGTGTAATTTTTCATTTATTGTGTCCACATTGCTTTCTTTTGTTTCAATTAGTCTATTGTGTAGTAAGGCTAATTAAGTTAATCCAAGGCTCATGCATGCAAACTCAGTGGGCTTAAACCCCACTAACCATAACCCCAGATTTGTAGTTTTCCTTTTAAATTTTGTGCAGTTTGCACAATTTGCATTTGTGTGAAAAAAACAGTTACATTTAAACAGCTCCTACTCCTATGTTTTGTCTTTATAATTTCTTTTGCTGTTGTTCAGCCATGGGAAACTCTCAAAATGTGCCAGTTACGTCTTCCTTAAAAACTATTCTTAATTAGTCTGAATTTAGAAAGTGTTATTAAAATTGTTAATTAGGTATAGCTGCAGCCAGCTGGACTTTATGTGTGGTATGGCTAGCTATAGCAAACTGTCTCAAGAAAAACAAGGAAATCTCTAAGTTAAAAAAAAAGTTACAGCTTAAAAAATGTATGTGGAACTCCCACCTCTGCTTTAATATCAAAACTTCCAAAGCAATAAATTAAAACAAATAATAATGTAAATGTACTAGCCAATCAGTTTTTAAAATTAAGAAGTCAAAAAGATCTAGTCAAAAGGGTCCTTACAAAAACCTAAAGTTGCTGAAAGAGCATCAAAAGTAACTAATAGAATTTTAAAAATCAGCAAAAGTGCAAATTATCAAACTGGTGTCATAAAATAATATCTCTACTAAGAAATCTGATAATGAGAACTTTGACTGCCTCTCTCTATAAAGAATGTTTTGTTTTGAATATTTAGCACCATTCTAACAAGTTTCATTTTGGTGGTAATAGCATGTTGTATAGAAGGTATAAAGAATGTTTTTCTAAAGGGGAAAAGGAAAGTAGCTTTGTCCTAAATGACTAATAGGAATGTGGGATGAAGCCTAGATGGAAACAAAAAGTTACAGAAGGTTTGTAGAGTGGAAAATTTATTTCTGTAGTCAAGGTTGAATGATAGGTACAGAAAGCTGTAAAAAGTTTGTGAAAACAATTATTTCTGTAGTCAAAGTTAAAAATGGTAAAAACTAGTAATAACACTGCTTGAAAATAGAACCTCAAAATCTAAACAAAATAGTGGTTTCATAAAACAAAAGAGCATCAAATATTTTAACCACCACCCAAAGCAGTAATTAATATTCAATGTTGTGGGTATATGCCTAGTAATCCATAAAAATAAAACATTCCTCACTGTACTGCAAGCTTCTCGTGTTAATGTCTCTTGCTGTTTTTATTAAGAAAAAGTTTCCCTAAATTACTGAGGTGTTATTTCTTGATAAAATGCTGTAGAAGTGTTTTTCTGAATAATCAGTGTAGGATGCTAAAAGTCTCTCTTATCAAAATAATTTCTTGCACTTCATGTTAACATTATTATGTCCTTGATTGTTTATTTAAATTCTTGCATAAAGCATCTTTACCTTTAAATCATTGTCTGTCCCTATACTCTTATTTGAATGGGAAATTACTTAATGAAACCCAAACTGGCTAAACAATGACCTGATAAGGCTCAGACCTTTTCTAATAGAAACCATAGGTTTAAAGTATAACAAGCAAACCTGTAACACTAGCACAAAGTCCCTTTAACAGCCTTGTTTAGCCAGTAAATAAAACTGTTTAGTCTAATGCTTTTCTAAAAGTGCTTGCAGTTTGCCACAAGTCAGAGCTTCATCTTCAACAACAACAAACACTTTAAAAAGAAGCAAGGCAAGTATATAAATTATGTTCTACCCATTATCTAACCTAACCCTAGTAAAAATGTAAAGAAAAATTAGACCTCTATTTTAATTGAAGTGCTTGCATGTTTAAACCAAGCTTCTAGTACTGTGCCTGCATGCTTTCTCCCTATTGGATTTATTGTTAAAACCCATTTCTGTAGTCACTAAAACTATAAAAGTGTCAACCACATCACATGGATGTGCTCCAGAAGTAAATGGACACATGCTGTTACTGAAAACACCTTTTACTACAGGCACCTTTGCCTCTGCCTGCCAGAAAAGACTCAATCACTTAAGCTTTTTGGTGAACATTGCCTCCAGACTAGCTCTGCTGCATGGTGCCAGAGGGTGTTGTGGAACAGTCCAATGGAACCCTGGAGCCCACCATCCTGTTTCCCAGAGGACCAACAATGCTGTGCTACAACTGTACAAAGAAGATACCTCCTGGAGCTGTGCTTGCCAGTGTGATGTGGTTGAAACCTAAAAACATAATTAACACTAAGTCCTGTTCTTATGAGGGGACAGCATGTATGGTATTGTAAACTTAACACCCAATGCAGCTCAGGAAAAACTTGAACATTCATTAGTATTTAGTGCTACACATATACACCAAATAAATATAACAATGTCTCTTTGATATTAAATTATATGCAAAATAATAATAATGTTAAAATTATAGTAAACTAAATGCATTTTCTAAGTGGTTAATAAATTTACCATAAAATAGAAAATAGCCCTTATTACCATAGATTTTATTCTGCTTGTCACTTGTTTGTCTTGCTGTTGCCTGTACTGTATCAGTAAGTTTATGTCCAGAGCATCTTCTAGATTAATATAAGAACCTATTCATCCTTGCTCAGCAAAAAACTGTTACAAAAAAAAACACATAAAACCTCCAATCACTTTCCCCTTTATAGAAGATGCTCACAAGATACCATTTCTTAAAAATAAGAAAATGTCTCATAAAAGGAAGGGATTTAATTTCTGAGTAAGTCCGAGTAAATAAGCAATATTCAATTTTTCTTTCATTCTTTTCTATGCAATATTCAATAAAACTTTCTCTCAAAATTTTCTCTCATTCTTCTCCATGTCTCTACAAGCTATTCTACTCCCCCTTATGGGGCCAGTAATTATCCCTATATTAATTTTCCTTCTTGCTCCTTGCATCATACAATGTCTAATTAAATTTATCAATAAGTGAATAGCAGCTGTGACTAACCAGCAAAACTCTGAAAACATACTACTGCAGCAATTAAAATTCAAAAATCTGCTCCTGCCATAAAAAAGCCTCACTACCAGCTGGTTCCAGCAGAAGATATCCAAACATCAATCTAATAATGCTAGAACTTAGTTCAAAGCAACTCTTCTCCAACTCCATCCATGTCCAGCTGGAAGCAGCTAAGAGACAAGTGTGACGTCTCTTTTCCCTACAAAAGTTGCTTCAAGCTAAGTTGAAGCACTAACCCAAAATTTTACCCAAACCCATCCAATTTTTTATTAAAAATAAAAGGCAAGAATGTCAGACCCCAGAAAAAAGAGTCTAACATATAGAAAGAACGTCTGATCCAGGAACCCTGCTGCTTAGCTCATAGATACCAGGTGCACCATTAACTAAGGGATGAAAGCAGTTTTAGAAATCCCAGTCATAGTGGTGCCTAGACCCCAGGGAGTGGACAAGCCAAGATCAGATATGTCCATTAGATGAACAACCACAAACAAGGCAAAAGGCCTGTTTCCTCCACATAGATAATATAGTGCACATCAAAGAAGTGTAGTGTGTTAGAACCCTAGTAACCAGTCAGCTCAGAAATTGATAAGCACTCACCCAATCAAGGCACAGAACACACTTAGCAGGATCCTTACCACCCAACAACCAATATGGGTTTTTTTCTTTTAAAAATGCTGCTCTCAGATAGAGAGCCAGAGCCATTTTTCCTTTCTTTCTTTTCTGATGGCTACCACCTGCTTTCTTCCTCTAATAAACCTTAAACTCTCTAATTAAACCATGACTCACTGCATTGTGTGGATTCCTGAGTGGCCTAACAGAGAGCAGAGGGCCTATTGGCCCCCAAATCTGTCTCCCTGAACTGCAGTAATTTTGATAGTTTTATAGTATTAAAAGATGGGCATGTTTTGGGATAATGAATGCAATGGCAACAGATGATGTAATTAGATGTGGTTTAATTATTAAGCATGCATAGATTGATTACTTGTTAGTCACAGAATGTGTGCAAGAAAATGGCAGCCTTTATAAAATGATGGGCATGATTTTTAGTGTTATAGTGAAGTATAGGTCATTATAGGTTAAGTCTAAGCTACTGCACATGACAGGTGGGCCTGCTTTGGTTAGATCCAGCTTTGGATATTAAGATTACTTTGGACTTATGCGATAGTTCTATGCTGATACAATACCCTTCATTAATAAACATTAGGGGTTGTCTTTAGAGATCATAAGACTCTGAAGTTGAAAAACTGGATAAATGAGTATAAGTGAAGGTTAGTCACAAGGTTTTGTAATCACAAGGACACAAGATTAAGGTTACAGGATCATAATCAGAGATCAACACAGCTGGATTATAGTTCAGTTACAGGTATTTCCATTTTTCTACTCTAATAGACAAGAAAGTAAAAAGGAATATCTATATAATGATTCAGTAATCACAATCATCACTTAAATCCTAAGTTCTCAGTTGTATTCCCTTCAATGTTACAAACTTTATTTGGATTAAGTTTCTTAAATAAGTACTACTTAGGAGGAAGAAATAGTTGCTCTTCTAGAATGTTCAATTTTGTAAGGTAAACCTGCAGGTCTGAAAAGAAGGTCATTGCTGCACAAAGAATTCTGGCCCTTATTCCAATAAAGTATTTCTACTTATCAACATCATTTTTTGTAAATCTGTTGTCCATTGAAGGTTAATTGCTTTCTGTAAGGGAGCCAAAGTCTGCCTAAATCCCTAGATGATGGCTGCAACATATTTGCCTATTGTGTACTCATGAGTAGCTAGGGAGAGGAATCATAAGGGGTTATTGCACCAGTCTTATCTTTAAAGGAAATGACACTAGCAAGCATTCAGTAATAATAGACAAAAATGTGTCATGTTAGAGAAGGGCCATCACTCTGAATCACCTTGTTCACCCAATAAACATTTAATTTTTACCAAATATTTATTGAGAATTAAAGTTCTAGACCCCAGATTGTTCCTGTGATTGATTGGTAAATTATTCAATGTCATATTTTTCTGTGTTTGAGGATTTAAGGGTTGATGAAAAAAAGAGACAGGACATAGCAGCAACATATAGCAAAATTTAATGGATGGAAATTGGACAGGGTTACACGAGAGGACAAATTCCTTCCCCAAGAGATCTTCCAGAGTTAATTGCAAGAGGCCCCCACACAGAAGGGGTATAGTCCAAGGGAACATTTGGAAAAGGATAATTGAACAGGAGGCTTTCATGCCTCAGTGATGCCACTCAGCAACAAAGTGGGAAGTCTCTGTATTAGAGATCTCCAGTGGCAGCTGCTGTTTGGGTTCTTTTATAGCTAAGGATTTGTCTTACCTATGGCTAGTGGATGTTGGGCACAGTTCTTGGAGTATGCAAAATAGGCAGTCTCTAAATGGCTAAAACTTGTATATTTGGCTTGCATATATACAATTGGATATGTAAGATTTGAGTTTGGTGTCTGTGGGCTTTGTGCTAATGGTTCTCTATTGTGAAGAAGTAAACAACATGGGGGCCTCAGGGACCATCTTTGGCCCATGTATACAACTATCCAACCCTTGGACCCATGTTGTGTTGTGATCTGGGTTGTACTTGTTTTGTAATTCCTGAGTTTGGAGACAAGGATAAGGCATTCTAATGAGCAAGAATCCAGTATTCAAACTAGGATTTCAAATCCTATTCACAGCCAGCCTGCCTATTCAGTGGAGGAAACAACAGTTTAGATCAAAAAAAGGAGAAAAGTTTGATTTTTTCCATCTAGGAAATAAAATTATAATGACGCAAACTTGCATGTCATCTATCTTGCATTTGGCACATGGGCAAAATTAATTGGTTATTGGCTTAGTCCAGAAATTAAATAAAACCTTAGTCTTGATCCATGAACTTACTGCTGACTGATGCAGTCCATTCCAACCATGGGGAAAGGATAGTCTTGACAGGAACAATCAGCAGAGAAACATCTTTTAGCAAAACAGGGCCAATTTTAATTGTTAAGGGTGCAGCTACCCCTTTCACTAATCTTCTCCCCAAATTCTTCACCTGCTCTGGGGTTCCCTTTAAGGCATAAATGCTTCCTGGATTATGGAGATTTGGTCCCCCATGTCCAACAGAGCCATCCAGTGTTTATTTGGGGGGCTCAAACCACAGTTAAGGCAGTAAAAGTTGGATTGCCTACCAGAAGTGGTCCACTTCAATGACCAGCAATAACTGCATGGGAGTGGATCCCTGCCTCTGACAGTGAGTATGTGTAGGCTTGGAAGTTAATGCTGACTCTGAAGAAGGAGATTGCCATTTATTGTAATCTATTCCTAGTAAGTATTGTAATTACTCTACCAATTTACCAGAGATCATCCAATTCAGGATGCCTTTGTCACATTTAAGCAGAGGCCTGGTCTTACATGCTTTGGTCCACCTACTAAGAGAAGACTTGATGATATTTTGATTTAAGCCAGATGGGGTGCTGTTTGTGGAATAACAGACAATACATGAATCTCTGTTTGTCTTTCAGGAGTTTCTATTAAGTCCAGGTCATCTGTGGCCTCAAATTATTTTAGCATTACATATCACTGCCCCTAAGGAGGACATATATATGTCAGTAGGCCCCTGGAGAGACAACTGTGTGGACTCAGGACTCAGTTCAGCAACCTCCAGACTTGCTAATTCATCATGCTGCACATCATATGTTGACTGATAATCTGAGTCTACCATCCCAAAATTGTGGAGGAGTTCTCTGGCTTCAGCCAATATTTTTCAATTTCAGTCTTCTCAACCTGTTCTGAGGCCTATTGTGGAGTGGGCAGCTTTCAAGACAAAACAATCCACAAAACAATGTGTATGTGAGCAGAATTCAAAGAATCCTCTGTGGATAATTTCCACCTTCTGCAATAATTGTGGGGGACACTTTAGTAGGTTACCATTTTTCCTTTCCATATCATGATATCCAGTTTGTAAATTTCAGCCTCTATTAGGTGGAGCCAAACAGATACACTTCATATTGCTAGGCAGCCCCTTAACTTTGGGTTCCTTGACCAGGTCCTTAAGGAGAGACCAGGCCTCAGTGATAAGAAAGGTAATATTCCTCTGCAGATGGTTAGCAGTAAAGCAGAGGGCAAACTCTCCTCCTCATCATAGTAGTATGGTGCTATCTTCTCTATGGATGCCTGCTCCATGTTCCCAAGTTCTTCCTCCTTGTTCTGTCTCCCCTGACAGTTTAAGCCTCTACCTTCACTTCTGAAATTATCATCATGGGAAGATCTCATGAGCAATACCCAACAAGTGTCTCATGGTTTGGAAAACTGCTGTAATAAGGAAGAAACTTCCTTTAGTGTCCTGTGGAGGAAATCCAGTCCCCTATTTATCCTAACCCAGAATGTGCTGCTCTACTACTTGAGAATCACTGATATAGAGGGATATATTTTACTGTATTTTTCCCAAGGAAATGGCTGATTCAAAGGAATGCAAGGAAAGGAAATTATTTTATCATCTTGGAGTTCATAATTAAAACTCAGGCATGGAAAGATGAGTTCCAAGCCCTAGTAGAATATTGTTTTCATTCTTCAGTCCTGGGTTGTGGGGGCAACATTCTCCTAATGCAACACTGTGCTATATTTGCATGTTTTTATAATTAATCAAGTTAAATGATTCATCCCCATTCACTCACCTTCTTCCCACTAGAATTTCTCACTCTAGTTTCACACACATAGAGCAATAATTGGTCAAGTGATTTTATTTCCTTTTCACTACTACAAAGAGGAAAATGGAAAAAACACAAATGAACCCCACAAATGGCACCTATGAAGTAAAAATAGTGGAAAATGAATTGAGTGGAACTCTCCTGGCAAATTGTTACTCTGAACATGTTCACAGGATGTTTTTAAAAAAATCAGACTAGACCATAAGAGAGCTATAAGGGAGCACAGGTATTATTCTGAGTTCTTTAAATTTTTCCCAAAAGAAATCACAGTAGCACACAGAGTCAGGTTCCATTTTCCTTCTCCTTATATAGACAGAGATGCAGAGAGGTTTAAGACACACTCCAGCTACAGTGAAAGGTGGAGACCAATACTCAGGCAGTCCAGCTCTTAAAACTCTTGATTACACTTTGCAGGGTATGGACATTATGGACTCCAAGGTGCTGGGGTTTGAATCAGATCCCATGATGGAAAGCCTTTCAGGAACATAGTTCATCTTCTCAGTGTAAAACAAGCATTGCAGTTTTAATTAATTTGTTAATTTTTCAGTTACTGGGGACAATGTTCAACTTTTATAGTAGTGGTCAATGGGAGAAATTCACAAGAATGAAAAAAATAGGCTCTTTACTTATGGGAAGGAACAACCATCCCTACTCCCAGCACCTGGAAGAAATCCCTTGGGGCAGATTCCAAGGAACATATGGTGGAGGAGGGGTCTCAAACAACCCCTGTGCTTAAGCAGAAGCCCTGCTGGGCTTCTGCCACCACTGCAGCTCTCTGCCACTTGGGTTGGTAACACTGGCTTGGGCCAGTAACTTCCAGCTGGAGGTGTGATCTTGGACAGGTCACTCTCCTTGAGCCCCCCAAAAATTCACCACCAAATTGTGGACATTTCATGACTGGACAGGGTAGAATAGAAGTGAGATGGAGGAGGGAAAGACCCAGGCAGGTGTTGCCTCCAGGGGGAATCACATTGGAATGCAGAGAAACCCATTGTGATGCTCAGAATGTCATAATGGGATTGGCCAGAATGTTGGCAGTGTTGAAAAGAGCTGGGGTTCTGGTGCTGATGTGGATTGAGTCTGGGCCTGGAGCAGATAATCCCCCTCCACACACACATTCCTGTTCCTTCTGCAAATCTTTCCTTCCCTACTCATTCCCTGTTGATCTGTGCTGAGAAGTCCACTTCACCCAGCCCAGTCACTGGCATTGAGGAATCTCAGCCTAGTCTCAGGGATTCAGCCAGAGGAACAGTAAGGGATGTACCCTGATGCAGGCAACCAGACCCACAATTTCCAACCCATAGTGACTCAGACTTCCCAGGAAACATCTTGGGTTTCAGTTCCCCAAACCTTGATACTCCTTCCACACTAAGGATTGGGCTTTGTTCCTGTAGAATCCACCAGGGAAGCACCCACAGCTCTGGGATATCTTGGCATTATGCCATGAGTAAAAACCTTCCTCTTCACACCTGCTATTGAGGAGGGAACTTGACCAGTGACTCCTCTGAGTTTTTTTTCTGAAATATTGGGCACTGAACCTTTCTTTCTCTGCACCATTCCCTCATGGTTTATTGTTTCTCTGGTAATATTGTAGCAAAACTTATTTTAGCAGAACATCCTTTCATTGAGGGAATGGCTTGCTCAAAATCCTGGCATGCTGCAGGATCTTTTTATGGATTCAGGATTGTTCCTGGAGCCAATCATGATAGAGATTCAGAAAAAGGGGAAAAGCATCCCCAATACTGAAATGAACAAACAAAATATTGGAAACTTCCAGTCAGATAAATTGAGGACAGGGTGGTCCTGGCTGAGCCATATGGAAGCTGGAGGGAAAATGGCAAGTGGCATCCCTAAGTATGCACTTTTATTAATTTTTTATTTACCCCTTTTATTTAAGCAATGAATACTCAAGTCTCCATAGAGACTGTTAAAAATTGCCAATGCTGACTACATTTCCAATCATCATGGTGAGGTATTGGGAACAGTTTCCAATTAGCAACAATCACATCACAGATAAACCTCACTGGCTATGAAACTGCCACTGTGCAAAACTTTTTTTATAATTTTTAATTGTTAATTTTTCCTGCAACACTAACAGAGTTGAAAAATATTTGAAAAATTTACAAGTACAGGTATTACAACTCCCAACATTGCTTTAATTTTAGCTATAATATTGACTCCAAAACCAGAATTTGGTATACTTTTTAGTTTCCTGCCTTTCATTGAAGTTTTGAAATAAAATTGTTGAAGTATACTTCTTAATTTGTCTTGTCTTTAATTGAAAAAATTGTCACATTGGACAATTTCTCAAGACCCAATAATGATCTTAATTATTTTTAAGTGCAACTTACTGAAATGTCTTTCATTTCACTGTGACTGATGTATATAAAATGTATAGATAGATCAACAGATAGAGGTGATGCTTGCTCAGTAGAAGAATGTATTGAATGCCACTGAATTGTACACTGAGAATGATTAATTGTATGTTTTGTGAATTTTACCTAAAGATAGGTATATGTCACCCTCAAATAAGTATCAATTTGCACTAAGTAAAATTCCTGCATAAGAGATATCTGTTTTTGAAGAACAACATATGATGTTCATTTTCAATACCTACTAGTGCATTGTGCTGGTTTGAATGTATTGTGTCCCCCAAATGCCATTATCTTTGTGGTCTTGTGTGGCAGACGTTTTGGTGCTGGTTAGATTTGCTTGGAATGTGCCCCACCCAACTGTGGGTGATGATTCTGATGAGATGTTCCCATGGAGGCATGGCCCCACCCATTCAGGGTGGGCCTTGATCAGTGGAGCCATATAAATGAGCTGACTCGGGGAGATGGAACTGAGTGCAGCTGGGAGTGATGTTTTGAAGAGGAGCAAGCTTCCTAGAGAGGAACGTCCTGGGAGAAAGCCGTTTTGAAGCCAGAGCTTTGGAGCAGACATCAGCCATGTGCCTTCCCAGCTAACAGAGGTTTTCCAGATGCCGTTGGCCATCCTCCAGTGAAGGTACCTGATTGCTTGGACAATTTGTGGCCTTGGGACTGTGGCCATGTGGCCAAATAAACCCCCTTTTTATAAAAGCCTATCCATCTCTGGTGTTTTGCATTCCACAGCATTAGCAAACTAGAACATGCATACTCCTTAAAACTATGAAAATGAAATTTCTTGAAGACTTAAATTATTTGTATATTTAAGAGCTGTGTCAGTGACTGCTTTTTGTAAAGCAAATGTATTCAGTGAAATTAAATTCCTTTTGTTAAAAGTTCAGAATATGAAACCACCTTATTTAATTTAATTTTTATATCTGCATTAGAAAGGTGAAATTAGAACATTCATAATCTCAAATTTGTATACCTTTTTCCCATAATCATATCATTATCTGGTGATGAATCATTCTCAAATTCTTTTCTTTTTCCTGTACTTTAAAATTTGAAAATATATTCATTTTGTTAAATTCACATTAATCACTTATACTTTCAAAGTTGCTTTTCTCTCACTTATTGTAAGCAAGAAGATAAGCCTTCTAATAACCATTCACCTTTATATATTTCCAGGATTGTTCATTGAGGTTTATTAACTACTTTGGGTTCAAAATAGCATCCCACAGAAAGTTGCAGAAATATTTGCAAATGTTTGCATAAATATTTGCATCAAGGAGCTTTTATTCCAAATTAGTGTATTTCTTTAATTACTATATATACATTAGACACACCTAATATTATATATGCATTTGATGAATGTTCATTTGTGTGCAAAGTGCCCTAATTACACTTGCTCCTAACCTAGATTATCTGAAGATAAATTCCAGCATCATATAACACCCAGCATTTCTCCCTCCCACAAATCCCTGACATGAACAAGTTCTTACCTCATGCTCCCTCCAGATAGACTCCTGAAGAGAAAAGAGACAGAAGATTGCCACACTCTGGCCAAGCTTCTCTATTCATGACACCTGAAACACTTATGGGCAGACTGACAAAAGACAGCCAAGTACAAAATATTTGAACTGAGATCTGAGCCACCTCCTGAGGTCTTAGAGAGTGAGCTCAAACAAGATTCATCAGGAGCATGCCTCTGGCTTGGACAAAGGGGTTAAATTTGTAAATGTCTTTTTCCATGGCTTTTATGTTGGGACAAAGGACTGCCATTCTTCAGAACATGCAGTAAAGAAAGGGGTTCCTGTGAAAAAGTGGAATACAAATCTCCTATTTCAACAAACACCACAAAAGCTCCCAGGACACCAAAGGCCTAGGGCTATTTTTGTAATGTTCACACTTTTTCTCTTTAATAATATCCAGACTCCTACAAGGTCAATTACTTTCACAACCTTGGTTGAACCATTATTTTTTTAAAAAATCACTGTATATTTACAATACAATCCTTCATGGAGTATCATGTATTTATTAGGTATTGATCCTAGTGATGTTTCTACCCTACACTAAAATAGTTTATAGCACATCACACCCACCTAAATTATTTTTATTCAGGTTTACATTTCTCATTTCTTTCTTTTTCCTTTTTACTCACTTTCCCTATTTTTAAGGAATTTACTTGGCAGTGGTTAGAATTTACAGTCTATATGAATAATCTAGTTGAAATAGCCAAACTCTACAACACAGGGGAAACAAAAATTCTCTACCACACACAGGCTTTGAGCAGCCTCAGTGGGCTGAAAAGTCAGTCATCTCCAAATGAAGCCCAGTGTGAAGCCAGCATTTGGGGGCAGAACCTGGCTTAAAGGACATGGTTATAGCCAGTTATGCCACAAGAGCAATTTTTTTTTCAGATATTTTCTCTGCTCAACCACACTCCAGCAATATCCTGTTACTGCATATCTCAAGCAGTGTCTTGGTAACAACCTAAAAATCCAAAATTTATGCAAAAATCCCACTTTATGAGATAATCCCAGTGTCA
Organism: Choloepus hoffmanni; assembly: GCA_000164785.2. Lineage (NCBI taxonomy): Eukaryota > Metazoa > Chordata > Mammalia > Pilosa > Megalonychidae > Choloepus > Choloepus hoffmanni. The sequence continues at coordinate 92,402 of KN188994.1, forward strand.
GCAACATAAGCAGAACTACGGTTAAAATTGATAGGGTAAGGTTGTGTATCCAACTCAACTGATGACCCTTCCGCAGCATTACATGTTGGTTTCAAAAGAAAAATGTTAGTTTTTGTATTTTTCTGTATAAAATAGAATCATGATGTGTAATTATGAGGCATATTTTATAAATAAAAATTTCAACTTCCTTTTTTCAAGTTTCCTCATTTTTTTCAAGTTTTGTTTGAAAAAGAAGGTAGAAGATATATTTGTGATTAATACAAGATAGTTAAATATGCAGTAGAGTTTGGTAGTTTGGTTTCTCAAGGTTCAGCCAAACCTATTTTCACATTCTGAACATTCTGTTACTACCAGCACACACCAGTTCAGATGTTGGAATAGGATGAGAACAGACATTACCATGATCAACTCATAGAGAGAACAGGATGAACACATTTTCTATCTCATATCTCCAGTCTCCTTCCTAGGTACTTAAAATCTTAAAACTTTCATAATTAATCATATTTTCAAGTTTCTGAAATCTCCAGTCTACTAGTTAGAATGTTCTAGTAGTGCTAGACAATATTAGTTAGTAGGACTTCCTATTCATGCAATAAAATAATTAACATTTTTCAGGCCTCCTGTTTAAAAAGTATAGTCTGGGTGGCCTCTTGTATAAAATCAATTTTATTGAGATATATTCACATACCATGCAATCATCCAAAGTGTACAATCAATTGTTCACGGTACCATCATATCTTTGTGCATTCATCACCACAATCAAGCTTTTTAATTCAGTTTTATTGAGATATATTTACAAACTACACAATTATCCACAGTATACCATCAATTGTTCATGGTACAATTATATAGGTGTGCATTCATTACTAGAATCAAGTTTTGAATATTTTCATTATGACAAAAAATAAGAATAAAAATTAAAATAAAAAAGAATGCCCAAAACATCTCATCCCACACTCACCTCCTATTTTTCATTTAATTTTTGCCATTTTTCTACTCATCTGTCCATAAACTGTATAAAAGGAGTGTGAGCCAGATATCCACAATCACACCATCACACCATGTAAGCTACCTAGTTATGCAACCATCTTCAAGAATCAAGGATACTGGGTTGCAGTTTGACAGTTTCAGGTATTTCCTTCTAGCTATTCCAATACACTAAAATTGAGGAATTAACTGTTCACCTGGGGAACTAGAGAAGAAACAGCAAACTTACCCCAAAGCAAAAAGAAGAAAATAAATAACAAAGATTACAGCAGAGATAAATGAAATTGAGAACAGGACAACAATAGAGACAATAAGAAAAGAAACCAGAAGTTGGTTCTTTGATGGACCCTCAACAATGCTTTTTAGTGTGTCATGTACAAGTCCTTCACATCAGTGGTTAAATTTGTTCATAGAGGGTTGATTCTCTTTTTTGCTATAGTAAATAAATATTTTCTTGATTTCCTCTATGGATTCTTTACTAGCATATAAAGCCACCGCTGATTTTTGGATGTTGATATTGTACCCTTCTACTTTACTGAATTCATTCTTTTGCTCTAATAGCTTTCTTGTAGAATTTTCAGGATTTTCTTGATATAGGATTATGTCATCTGCAAATAAGGAAAGTTTTACTTCTTCCAATCCTATTTGGATGCCTTTTATTCCTATTTCAGGAAAAATTACCGTGGCTGGATCTTCTGGTATAGTGTTGAGTAACAGTGATGACAGTGGGCATCCTTGCATTGTTCCTGATCTGATGGATAAAATTTTCAGTCTCACACCATTGAATATGATGTTAGCTGTGGTTTTTATTTTTTTCTTTAATTAAAACATGTTTTATTGTGAAATTTAACTTATATACAGAACAGTGATAACTTTCAAAATATGATTTAACAGGAAGTTAAGTAAAATTTTAAAATCTGTTTTGGGTTACAGTTCCAAAATTTCAGTTATTTCCCTAATGTGAAATAAAAGATATATACAGAAAGATGACAACTTTCAAAGTAAAACTTAATGAGTAGCTATAGTGAAAATTTCTGAGAGTATTATGGGTTATATTTCCATTTCAGTTCTTTTCTTCTAGCTAGCATCTAATATATATATATATATAATTCAGCATTCATAATCCTTTGTTAAATCACACCTTGTCTGTTGCTACCACTTCCTCTCTTTTAATGACTTTCTCAATCTTCAGGAGTGTCTAGGCAGTGACCAAACTAACTTGTTCACATTAAAAAGGGGTGTCAACATTATGGGGAAAGGGGCTGCATCTGGTTGATGATCTTAAAGAGGCTCTTGCCTCTGGGTTTTAGGACTTGTGTGGCACAGGAACACTCTGGTGGCATTAATATCTGAAAAAATAAATGTAGTGAGTGAAACTTTTATAGACAAACTTTTGTCCATTGTTGTAGCATGTCCATTACATAATTCTTATCTGTGGCTGAGTGGTATTCCATTGTATGGATATAATAAATTTTAGTTATCCTTATTTTGCTTTTTGAAAGAGATTGAGAAGTATTGGTGCTAGTTCTTTAAATGTTTTGTAGATTTCAACAGTATGGCCATCTTGTCTTGATCATTTTTTTTATTGGATGGCTTCTGATTTCTGATTCAAACTCTTTGCTTATTATAGTTCTTTTGAGATATTCTATTTTCTCATGCTAGTTTTGGCAATTTGTGTATTTCTAGGAATTTGTCCCATCTCATTATTCAATTTGTTGTTTTACAACTGTGAATAGTATCTTGCAACCTTTTTTATTTCTCTAAAGTTTGGTACTGTCCCCAGTTTCATTACAAATTTCAGTTATTATTTTTTTTTTCTCTTTTTCTGCCTTTGTCAGTGCAGCTAAAGGTTTGGCAATTTTATTGATTTTTTTTTTATTTTGTCTATTGTTTTTATCTTCTATATTCTGTGTTTGTCCACTCTAATCTTTATTTCCTTCTTTCTAATATTTCAGATTTAGTTTGCTCTACTTTACTTTACATCTTCCATAGGATGTAAAGTAAATTCGTGACATTACACTCCTTTATTAAAGTAGGTGTTTCAAGGTATAAATTTGCTTGGGCACTTTTCTTTTTTCAACAAATTTAGTTATTTGGGGTTATCATTTTCATTCATCTCAAAGTGTTTTCTAATTTCCCTTGTGATTCAATTTTTGACAAACTGGTTGTTTAAATGGCTGTTATTTAATTTCTACATGTTTGTAGATTTTCTGATTTTTGGATTTTGGGGTTCATTCCATTATGGTTGGAAAATATAATTTGTGGAATTCAAAAAAAAATTAAAATATTGTAAAAGTCTTTAAAAAATATTTTAGACTTCTTTGTGACCAGATATATGGTCTACCCTTGAGAATGTTCCATGTGTACTTCAGAAGAGTATATATTTTCTTCTGTTGTGTGGCATATTCTATATATGTCTACTAGGCCTATGTGGTTTATAGCATTAAGTCCTCTATTTACTTAATCATCTCTCTGGTTTTGTTATTGGAATTGGGGTATTGAAATGTCCAATTACTATCATATAAATATGTATTTCATCCTTCATATTTGTTTCATGTATTTTGAGCCTGTTGTTAGGTATGCATATGACGAATTGATTATTTTATCAGTGTATAATATCTTTGTCTCCAAACAATTTTTACTTAAAGTATATTTTTTGTGATATTAGTATACCTACCCCATTCCCTTTTGGTTACAGTTGGCATGGAATATCATATTTCATCCTTTTGCTTTCAACCTATTTTTTTCTTTGGACTAAAAGTGAGTCTCCTGTAGACAGAATGTGGTTGTGTTATTTTTAAAATATTCATTCTGCCAATCTCTGCTTTTCAATTGGATATTTAATCCTTTTGCATGTAAAATAGTTACTGAAAAGGGAGGAGACTTTTATGTCATCTGTTTTCTCTTTATCTTCTATTTTTATTTCTCATGTCCTCCATTATGCCTTTTTGAGATTAAATTGATTTTTTATAGTGTCCAATTTTTACCTCTTTCTCATTTCCTTTTTTCAAATATTTAGTTATTTTCTTAATGATTTTTCTAGGGATTACAATTAACTTGTAAACAAAACAATCAAGATTGAACTACTATTAACAAAGGAGAATTGCATAAAATATCTTTAGTCCTAAAAAGCACCATTAATCCCTCTTTATGTTGTGATTGTCACAACTTAGCTCTTTATACACTGTGTTCCCATTAAAATGTGTTTATAATTACTGTTTTAGGCAATCGTCTCTAAATTCTACTGGAAAAATTGAGATGTTACATATCATAAATTCTTTTATACTAGTAATGATATTTTGCCAGAGCTTCTATGACAAATACTATATCACATATTGACTTAAACAATAAGCATATATTGTGTCATTGTTTTGAAGTCTAGAAGTTTAAAATCAAGGTATTGGCAAGGCCATACTTTCTCTCATCAACATTCTAGTGATGATAGTCCATGGTGATCTCTCTCTCTTCTCTGGCTTCTATGTCTAGCTCTTTTCTTCTCATCCTCATGTTTAACTACCATTTCTTATCAACAACAGTAGGTTGGATTTAGGCCCACACTCATTCAGTTCTGCCAAGGGTTTCTCAAAAGTCCTATTCACAAATGTGTCTACACTCTGACTCATAATATATACAAAGATACCATTATCAAATGGGTTCACACCAACATGAATGTTGATTTAATATTGAACATGATCTCCAGGTGTACAGGATTCAATCAAATAAGATAAAACACCTCTCCCTGTCTTTGCACAATCGGGTCTTCCTTTATGTTTAGCCAGGCCATTTACACCACTGCGTTAGTTTTCACTTCCTAATTTCTGAAGTTTAATTTTCAGCAGGATATGGTAACATAGGGTCTTCTCAGTCCTTTTCTAAGCACAAGTATTGTGCTACACTTCTGCTTTGCTGCCTAGATTCCCCTTAAACACAAGAGTTATTTTAGGGAATAACACTCAGTTAATTCTCTCTCCAGCTTTTCTAGCCAGGGTTTTGATATATCTAATATTTACTTCTCCTGCTATCTTTTCCCCAGGCAGCAGAGGTTTCTCATTTGCATTTCAATATTTCCAAGGGCCATCCTCCCCTTTGTCACATTGTTGCCCAAAGAGAATGGCAAGTTAGGGTAAAGAAAGGCAAGCAACTTGCATCAGATCTTCAGGGAATACCCATAAAAATTAAAATTGACAAACGTAATACCTTGGGATCAAGATCTGCCCTCTCCCTCTGTAATCATATACATACACTGGGAACATGGGTTGCAATCTTCAAAAACCACCCCACACTTGAGAGTTTGAGGTATATGGCTAAGTTGACACAATTCAAATCTCTTCTTCCATATTGTCACCTTAAATTCAGCCTTCATGAGATTGCTGTAAACTTCTGCATGTTTCTTATGACAAATTTGATTTTGACAGTTTTTGCTATTTTATGCATTATTTCTAAGGAGGAAAGACCCATAGCAGATTCCTAATCCAATATTTTTGCTGATACCACCTTCTGCACAGTTTTAAAGGTGAGATTCTCCCATATTGCATCACAACCTCTAAGGCAATGGATTTTAAAGGTCTCTGCAGCTTGAAAGTATCTGTCTTTTTTTATTATGATACATGGGAACCATCACAAGAAATTCTGGTTTAATTGCTCTTAATTGTGATCTGGACATTCAGAGTTTAAGATTCCAGATGTATTTGAATGGACATCAAAGTTTGAAAAAACACTCCTGTAAGGAAGCAGAGACCTGAAATAGGGCATTGCTATTCATAGTGTGAGGTATATTTGCCCTTGGTATCACCATACCCCAGAATCTTGGTATAACCAAAGGGCCCATTCCAGACCTACTGAAATATTACAGTGTAGGCAAAGTCTCTGAGATAAACTTTCTTGACAATGTCTTTGAATGTGAACTGATTGAGGCACTGTCAGAATCTTCATTGTTTTGCACAGGTTTTAAGCATTGTGAAATGGGACATTGAAATAGATTCTGAACCAGTGCTGCTCATTCTTCAATGCACATATGAATCTCCTGGGATCTTGTTAAAATGCAGATCATGATTTGATAGGTCTAGGATTGATTCTGCTTTTCTACCAATGTCTCTGTCATGCTCATGCGGCTGATCCATTTACCCCACACTGTGAGTTCTCATGCCCTGTTTTGGGTCTCAGCAACTTAGAGAAGTCTTTCTCAAAAATTGCATGTGTTCTTTTTCTTTTTTTCTTTTTTTTATTAAATTCAGTTTTATTGAAATACATTCACACACCATACAATCATCCATGATATACAATCCACTGTCCACAGTATGATAACATAGTTATGCATTCATCACCACAATCTATCTCTGAACATTTTCCTTACATCAGAAAGAACCAGAACTAGAATAAAAAATAAAAGTGAAAAAGACACCCAAATCATCCCCACATCCCACCCCATTTGTCCTTTAGTTTTTATCCCCATTCCTCCAATCATCCATACACTAGATAAAGGGGGTGTGATCCACAAGGTCTTCACAATCACACTGTCACCCCTTGTAATCTACATTACTATATAATTGTCTTCAGGAGTCCAGACTGCTGGGTTGGAGTTTGGTAGTTTCAGGTATTTACTTCTATCTAATCCAATACATTAAAGCCTAAAAGGTGTTATCTATATAGTGCATAAGAATGTCCACCAGAGTGACCTCTTGACTCCATTTGGAATCTCTCAGCCACTGAAACTGTTTCATCCCATTTTGCATCCCCCTTTTGGTCAACAAGATACTCTCAGTCCCACGATGCCAGGTCCACATTCATCCCCGGGAGTCATACTCTGCATTGCCAGGGAGATTTACAACCCTGGGAGTTGGGTATCACATAGAGGGGACGGCACCAAGTTCACCTGTCGAGATGGCTCAGTTAGAGAGAGAGAGGGCCACATCTGAGTAACAAAGAGGTACTCAGGGGGAGACTCTTAGGCACCATTACATACAACTTTAGACTTTCCTTTGTGGTAATGAGCTTCATAAGGGCAAGTCCCATGCTTGAGGGCTCAGCACATCAAACTTCCAGTCCCAATGTTTGTGACAACATACGCTAGGGGATCAGCATCTCAAAGTATAGAGATAGGCATTACAATTCAGGGATAGAGTTAACTGCTGTAAGAGCTTACAATCTAGGGACTATTACAATTATTGTGTCCACGTTAGGTTATGTTCTAAGATTCAATTCTGAGTTTACACATTGTAGTTAGTCCATATTAGTGAGGCATCATCCCTCTCACCATGTTTTCTCCAACACTTTTACTCCTATATATATATATTTTCCTACAATTTTATAGAGTTATATTCACATACCATACATTTATCCACAGTGTACAATCAGTTGTTCATGGTATCATCATAAAGTTGTACACTTATCACCACAATCAGCATTTGAACATACTGATTACTACAACAAAAATTGTTCTTTTTTTTAGCAATAAGAAAAAATGATAAAAAGAAAAATAACATGTCATAAAATACAATATACTACTAAGGACAGCAAATAACACCACTACCAAGAATCCCATATTACTCCCCTATATCCCCTTCTCATATACATTTAGCATTGGCGTATTGCCTTTGTTACATTTAATGGAGGTATATTACAATGTTACTGTTGACCATAGACTCCAGTTTGCTTTGATAATGTTTTTTCCTGAATACCATCCCTTTTTCAAATTTCTACATGGTTGACATTCATTTGCTTTCCCACATGCAAAAACATTTTTATATTTGTATATTTAGTAACAGTCATTGGCCACTCCAGTTTTTGCCACGTTATACAGTCCCAGTCTTTATCATCTATTTTTACCTCTGGTGTCATACATTCTCCTATCCCACCTCTTTCAGCTTTACTCACAGACATCTTTGTTCAGTGTACTTACAATACCGTGCTACCATCGCACAGTATTATGCTATCTATTTCTGGATCTATGCAATCAATCCTAAACATTCTGTAGTCCTTCAGCATCAAATGGCTGATCTCTGCCCTCTTTCTATCTCCTGGTCGCCTGTGTTGTCAGCTTTTAACTCCCAAAGTTTGTTCATTAATGTCTGTTCATATTAGTGAGACCATACAGAATCTGTCCTTTTGTTTCTGGCTAACTTCACTCAACATGATATCCTCAAGGTTCATCCACATTATTACATGAACCATGTCTTTGTTCTGTCTTACAGCTGCATAATATTCCATCATGTGTATATACCACAGTTTGTTTATCCACTCGTCCTTTGATGGACATTTGGGCTGTTTCCATCTCTTGGCAATTGTGAATAATGCTGCAATAAACATTGGTTTACAAATGTCTGTTTGTGTCTTAAGTTTCAGTTCCTCTGAGTATATACCCAGCAATGGAACAGCTGGGTCATATGAAAAATCTATATTTAGCTTCCTTAGGAACCTCCATACTGTCTTCCAGAGTGGTTGCACCATTCTACATTCCCACCAACAATGAATAAGTGTGCCTCTTTCTCCACATCATCTCCAGCACTTGTCATTTTCTGTTTTTGGATAATGGCCTTTCTGGTAGGTGTGAGATGATATCTCATTGTGGTTTTGATTTGCATTTCCTTAATAGCCAGTGAAGTTGAGCATTTTTTCATATGCTTTTGAGCCATTTGTATTTCCTCTTCAGAAAAATGTCTGTTCATGTCTTTTGCCCATTTTTTAATTGGATTGTTTGTCTTTCTGTTATTGAGATGCAGGATTCCTTTATATATTCGGGATATTAAACGCTTATCTGATATGTGGTTTCCAAATATCATCTCCCATTGTGTAGGTTGCATTTTGACTTTTCTGACAAAGTCCTTTGATGTACAAAAGTGTTTAATTTTGAGGAGATCCCATTTGTCTATTTGTTCTTTGGTTGCTGGTGCCTTGGGTGTGAGGTCTAAGAAACCACCTCCTTTCACAAGATCTCTAAGATACTGCCCTATATTTTCTTCTAAGAGTTTTATGGTCTTGGTGCTAATGTTTAGGTCTTTGATCCACTTTGAGTTAATTTTGGCATAAGGTGTGGGATGGACATCCTCTTTCATTCTTTTAGAAATGGATATCCAGTTCTCCAAACACCATTTATTGAACAGGCTGCTCTTTCCCAGTTGCTTTTGCTTCACTGCCTTATCAAAGATCAGTTGTCCATAGATGTGAGGGTCTACTTCTGAACACTCAATTCAATTCCATTGATCAGTATATCTGTCCTTATGCCAGTACCATGCTGTTTTGAGCACTGTAGCTTTGTAATATGCTTCAAAGTCAGGTAATGTGAGATCTCCCACTTCATTCCTCTTTCTCAAGATATTTTTGGCTATTTGGGGCACCTTACCCTTCCAAATAAATTTAGTTATTGGTTTTTCTATTTCTGTAAAGTAAGTTGTTGGGATTTGAATTGGTATTGCATTGAATCTGTAAATCAGTTTAGGTAAAATTGTCATCTTAACTATATTTAGTCTTCCAATCCATGAACATGGTATGTTCTTCCATTTTTTCAGGTCTTGTTCAATTTCTTTTAGCAGTTTCTTATACTTTTCTATGTAAAGGACTTTTGTGTCCTTGGTTAAGTTTATTCCTAAATATTTGATTCTTTTGGTTGCTATTGTAAATGGGATTTTTTTCTTGATTTCCTCCTCTTCTTGCACATTATTTGCGTATAGGAACACTACAGATTTTTGCGTGTTGATCTTGTAGCCTGCTACTTTGCTGTATTCATTGACTAGTTCTAGAAGCTTTGCTGTAGATTTTTCTGGATTTCCTACATATAGAATCATGTCATCTGCAAATAGTGAAAGTTTTACTTCTTCCTCTCCAATTTGGATGCCTTTTATTTCTTTTTCTTGCCTAATTGCTCTAGCTAGAACTTCCAGCACAATGTTGAATAGCAATGGTGATAGTGGGCATCCCTGTCTTGGTCCTGATCTTAGAGGAAAAGCTTTCAATCTCTCCCCATTGAGTGTGATGTTAGCTGTGGGTTTTTCATATATTGCCTTTATCATATTGAAAAAGTTCCCTTCTATTCCTATCCTTTGAAGTGTTTTCATCAGGAAAGGATGTTGAATTTTGTCAAATGTCTTTTCTGCATCAATCAAGATGATCATGTGGTTCTTCTGCTTTGATTTATTGATGTGATGTATTACATTAATTGATTTTCTTGTGTTGAACCAGCCGTGCATACCTGGAATAAATCCCACCTGGTCGTGGTGTATAATTCTTTTAATGTGCTGCTGGATTGAATTTGCGAATATTTTGTTGAGGATTTTTGCATATATATTCATTAAAGAAATTGGTCTATAATTTTCTTTTTTCGTAGTATCTTTGCCTGGTTTTGGTATTAGGGTGATGATGGCTTCATAGAAAGAGTTAGGTAGCTTTCCCTGTTCTTCAATTTTTTTGAAGAGATTGAGCAGGATTGGTACTAATTCGTTCTTGAATGCTTGGTAGAATTCACATGTGAAACCATCTGGTCCTGGACTTTTCCTTTTTGGGAGCTTTTTGATGACTGACTCAATCTCTTTACTTGTGATTGGTTTGTTGAGGTCATCTATTTCTTCTTGAGTTAATGTTGGTTGTTTATGCTTTTCTAGGAAGTTGTCCATTTCATCTAAGTTGTCTAGTTAATTAGCATATAGTTGCTCATAGTATCTTCTCATTATCTCCTTAATTTCTGCAGGGTCGGTAGTTATATTTCTTTTCCCATTTCCGATTGCATTTAATTGCATCTGCTCTCTCTTTTTTTTTGTTAGCCTAGCCAGTGGTCCATCAATTTTATTGATTTTCCCAAAGAACCAACTTCTGGTTTTGTTGCTTCTCTCTATTGTTTTCCTGTTCTCAATTGCATTTATTTCTGCTCTAATCTTTGTTATTTCTTCCCTTCTGCTTGCTTTGGGGTTAGTTTGCTGTTCTTTCTCTAATTCCTCCAGGTGAGCAGTTAACTCTTCAACTTTTGCTCTCTCTTCTCTTTTAATATAGGCATTTAGGGCAATAAATTTCCCTCTCAGCACCGCCTTTGCTGCATCCCATAAATTTTGATAAGTTGTGTTTTCATTGTCATTTGCCTCAAGGTATTTACTAATTTTTCTTGTAATTTCTTCCTTTACCCACTGGTTTTCTAAGAGGGTGTTGTTTAGCCTCCATATGTTTGTGAATTTTATGACCTTCTGCCTTTTATTTATTTCCAAATTCATTCCATTGTGGTCTGAGAAAGTGTTTTGTTGAGACTTGCTTTGTGACCCAACATGTGGTCTATCCTAGAGAATGTTCCATGAGCACTTGAGAAAAAATTATATCCTGCTGTTGCTGGATGTAGTGTTCTATAAATGTCTCTCAAGTCTAGTTCATTTATCATACAATTCAACATCTCTGTTTCTTTAGTGATCCTCTGTCTAGATGTTCTATCCATTGATGAGAGTGGTGTATTGAAGTCTCCAACTATTATTGTAGAGGTATCTATTTCTCCTTTCAGTGATCGCAGTGTTTGCCTCATGAATTTTGGGGCATTCTGCTTTGCTGCATAAATATTTATGACTGTTATGTTTTCTTGATGAATTGACCCTTTTATTAATATATAGTGTCCTTCTTTGTCTCTTTTAATTGTTTTGCTTTTGAAGTCTAACTTGTCTGATATTAATATAGCTACTCCCGCTTTTTTCTGGTTGTTGTTTGCATGAAATATCTTTTTCCAACCTTTCACTTTCAGTCTGCTTGTCCTTGTGTCTAAAGTGAGTTTCTTGTAGACAGCATATAGATGGGTCCTGTTTTTTAATCCATTCTGCCAGTCTGTGTCTTTTTATTGGGGAGTTTAATCCATTTACATTTAGTGTTATTACTGTAAGGGCAGTACTTTCTACTATCATTTTGTTTTTTGGAATTTATATGTCATACCTTATTTTTTCCTCTCCTTTTACCTTTCCTGATAATCTTCATTTCTGCACTCTTCTCCAACTCTCTCTCTCCTGTCTTTTCCTATCAGCCTGTAGCACTCCCTTTAGTATTTCTTGTAGTGCCAGTCTCTTATTCACAAACTCTCTCAGTGTCTGTTTGTCTCAAAATGTTTTAATCTCTCTCTCATTTTTGAAGGAAAGTTTTGCTGGATATTGAATTCTTGGTTGGCAGTTTTTCTCTTTCAGTATCTTAAATATATCATGCCACTCTCTTCTTGCCTCCATGGTTTCTGCAGACAAATCTGTACATAGTCTTATTGACTTTCTCTTGTATGTGATGGATTGCTTTTCTCTTGCTGCTTTCAGAATCCTCTCTTTGTCTTTGACATTGGACAATCTGACCAGTAATTGTCTTGGAGTAGGTCTATTGGGATCTATTCTATTTGGGGTACGTTGTACTTCTTGAATCTCCAATTTTCTGTCTTTTATAAGAGTTGGGAAATTTTCAGTGAATATGTCTTCTATTACTCTTTCTGCCCCTTTTCCCCTCTCTTCTCCTTCTGGGATACACATAACACGTACATTAGTGCATTTCATGTTGTCACTGAGCTCCCTAAGACCCTGCTCATATTTTTCCAGTTTTTTCACCATCTGTTCTTTTGTGTGTATGAATTCGAATGACCTGTCTTCCAGTTCACTGATCCTTTCTTCTGCCTGTTCAAATCTACTGTTGTGTCCCTCCATTGTGTTTTTCATATCCTCCATTGTGGCCTTCATTCCCATGAGTTCTGCCATTTGTTTTTTTAAGTTTACGAATTCTTCTTTATGGTCAACCAGTGTCTTCTTTATATCCTTCAGCTCTTTTGCTATATCTTCCTTCATTTCATCAAATTTATTTAGCATTAGTTGCCTCCACTCCTGTGTCTCAGCTGAGCTATTGGTTTGTTCCTCTGGCTGGTCCATGTTTTCGTGTTTCCTGGTATGGCTTGTTATCTTATGTTGTCTAGGCATCTGATTCTCTTGATTAGTTTATTTTGGAGCTTGTTTTCTGTCTTTTACTTAGTGGTTTTCTTGTTGGTTGGCTTTGTTTTCTAGCCTCTGTTATTCAGTTCAACTTATTCTAGACCTCTAACTTAGGTTGTATTTAGTTGATCGGAATTTTTCCCCTCTTGTTTTTTCTGTTTCTTGCTCTGCCTCTATGTAACCTTTTTGTGAGTGGGTCTCCTCAGATATGGTCAACGCTAGTCAGATTTTCCTGGTCTAGTGAGGCCCAGGTCTCATTGGGATGGTATGGAGTTTTCCTGAGAATGAGACCCTCCTATGAGGCCTTTAGAATTGGTGCTTTTCCACTCCTGTCCAGCAGGTGGCGCTGGCCAGCCCACAGCTCCCCCACCAGTGTATGGAGGTGTGAAGCCTTTAGTTCTCCTGGTGACTCTGATCCTGTCAGGGGCATGGCTGACTGAAGCTGGAATCTGAATTCCAGCCCCTGGGGTCTGAATTCCCAGAAGGAGGACTGCCAGTTCAGCTGGGCCTCCCTCCTCTCTCCCAATCCTCAGAATTCCAGTTGTCTCTCAGTGGCACTATTCCCTTCTCCTCTCTCCTCTTTGGGGCCTCTCCATGTAGATTCCTTTGTCAGCCTGAGTTGCCAATTAAAGATGGGGGTGGAGGCCTTCAGTAGTGAATATGGAATTCAAAGACACTGTGGGTACTCTGTCTCCCCTCAAGCCCAGCCTAGTCCCTCAACCTGGGCTTTCCAATAGAAAATAACCACATATATTACTTTTAGATTTAAAAAAAAAAATGTAGAAAGGAAATCAAGAAAAAGAAAAAAAGGAAAAAAAAAAGAGTCTGTTTTAAACGTTTTTCCCCAGCCTGGAAGTTTTGTCAGTGTCAAAATAGAGCATTTAAAGATATGCTTTGGGCTATTGTCTGATAATTACTCTCCAACCCCTTCAGTTCCACCCCTGCCGGGGTCTATTGAAATGCAAAAAGGTAAGAGATCAGGGAGAAGCCAGAAGGGACAAAATGAAAGGGAAAAAAAATGGCTTTTTGGAGTCTGGGAATGGGTGCCCGCTTTTACGTGCCCCCACTTCTTGGAGCCCAGCCCTTCTTTAGCACCCCAGCTCCCAAAGTTAGTTAATTAATTTGTTAATTAATTCTGCAGTTGAGGCTGGTTTGAGCCTCCCTTCTTGCCCTCAGCAGATTGCTGTTTTTTGGGGTTTTTTTCCCCCCTTTCAGGGAGCCGGCAGCAAGACAGTCTGTGAGGTCTGGGTGGGGAGGGGTGCCAGACCCCTGGTCTGGGAAACTTACAATGTTCACTGCGATCTCAGCTTTTCCTCCAATTCCAAACTCGTGTCCAATGTGTGACTGGTTACTGGAGACCCCGAAGACACTGTTTCATATAGTTCTTGAGTAATTGCCAGCTGCTCTAGGGGAGAGACGAAATTCTGCTCCTCACCACTCCGCCATCTTGCCCTGCCTCTCCTCATGTGTTTTTAATAGAAAGAAAATGATTTTCAAATGTATTAGACTACACTTATATTTATAAAATTTTCTATGACATTTTCAACTGTATTCAGACCAAAAATATCCACTAATAATAGCCCATTAATAAAGGTGAAACTCCTGAATTCCACTCAAATATAAATTTCAGTTCTTACTGAGAAGATGCCTAAAGTTTTGTAGTTCATTGTGGTGTGTACTTACATTTTAACTGTTTCCCCATTTTTTCTCAATGAACTCTGATAAATTTTAAACTGTCTTCATTTAAGTCCACTACCTTTGAGAGTCTGGTTATTTCCACTTCAGTAAATCCGTGGAATGTCTCTTCATATTACAAGATTCCTCAATAAATTGCCTGATTCCATCCTTCTAGAATCTTTCTCTGTCCTGGTCCCCCAGCTCATAATATTCATCTGGATTTCTCTGGCTCCACTTTACAGGTAAAGCTCTTTCTGAGACTTTAATTATTGGAACTCTGTAGGCCTCAGTGTCAGCCTTCCTTTCCTTCTTCTTCTTTATCTAGGTAATATCTTCCATTATTCAAATTCAGATATTCATGTTTAGGTTTATAAAACTTAATCTTTCCAGTGTGACTCATATATGATTCCCAGACCTGAATATGAATTTCTCTGTGGGATATTTCAGTTTCCTTTTCAGTAATGTAGATGAACTTATCACCTTTTGAAAGCTTTCTCATTTTTAATAATTCAAATCTTAATAAGTGATCTTACCTGTGACACAATACATGGAGTAATGAAACCTCAGAATAATCTTCATACAAAATGCCTACACTTATAGAAGAGTTTTCCATCTCCCCAAATGAAATAGTTCTAGATAGTGTATTCAAGTATCCTAGGTTTTCTCCTTTGAGTTATCACTTCTAATGTAGCTCTTGAATGCCACACTTCCAGGCTATCTGTCTTTTATAATTGTTAGTAAAACTTCATGGCCTTGGACAGGCCTAGTTCAGAGCTGACCTGTAACATCAACATATACACATTTCTGTCAGAAAGAGATCATTACTTGTTTCAAAAGTGTAGCAGTGTAACTACGCTGAAGTCTCATAGGAGTATATATGAAAACAGAGTTACTGAATACCAAAATACATGCTAATAAAATGATAAAGAAATAATTTGTCAATTTTCTGAAGAGTATGTATGGAAAAAAGGCAAAATATTACTTTAATCTCAAATATCTGTACCTAAAATGAAAATATATTGCTTGATTTTGCTTCTGAAATATTTTTGTTCTATGTTTCAATATATGTATGAAGTCTTGCATACCCTTAATTTTTTAACAAATAACACTGGGTCGTTAAGAGTTCTGATTGGCATATTTGGAAAGTTCTGGTAAAGTATGCTTACAAAGACAGTAAATACTTTGCAGGTGATTAATCCCACTAAATTAAATACTGAGGAGTGTTTGAAACTGGGAAGTTTATGTTGTATGTTTCAACAGTTAAAAAAAGAAATTAAATAAAGTGACAATTATATGCAATACATGATCCTGGACTGGATCAAATTAAACAATTAGTGTGCATCTTGTTCATAAGAAAATTAATAATGAAACTAGATTACTTCTTCTTGGAATCTTAATATTTTGACATTTACATGGTTCTACAATCCTTAGATCATCAGCTACAACTGACATGAAGAGATATGGTATGGTATTTCCTTTTCTCAGTAGTAAAATATGTACACCTAAAACAGTGAAAATATTTTTCTTCAGATATATATTTTTCAGCACAAACATTTCTACTTGTATAGGTTGGTTTCTCTGGAGGTGAGGACCCAGTCTTTTGGAATCAGACAGGGAATTGAAAATATCTGTGCACCATTGGCTAATAAATATATAAATCTCAAAGATTTCCATATCCTTACCTGATCAATGTAGGTTTTCATATCTTCTTTATTATACATAGTGGCCAAGAACTTCTTACTCTTTACCCTGAGAGAGGGTATTCCCCTTATTTCTTTTTTTTTTAATCATCATTTTATTGAGATATATTCACATACCACGCAGTCATACAAAACAAATCGTACTTTCGATTGTTTACAGTACCATTACATAGTGGTACATTCATCACCCAAATCAATCCCTGACACCTTCATTAGCACACACACATCCCCTTATTTCTTTTGGAGCGCACTTCTTGTTCCTGTTGATTGTGCCTGTGTTACACCCAGGTGAAGGGTAGGGGGTTCATGATAGTTGGATCTGGAAATTAGGGACAAGACCAGAGTCTCATCATTTCTTTCTGTGTTCTCAACTTTGCTCACCTAGTGCTTATCTTAAACTGCCTGAAAACCCAGAGGAAGATAGTTGTCAGCTGAGTTATTGACAATGCAGCCACTGGTGAGTACAGAATTCTTTCTACTGAAATTATGCAGGTGTTTCAGCAGATGGTTATTCTAAACTCATTTACAAGATATTCAATGATCTGAGCTCCAGTTAAGATTGTCTAGTCTTCTGGGATAGTGATGGTTCATAAAAAATTAATATGTTTTCCCATACTAGTTTATTCCAGACCCTTAAGTCTCTACATTTGTTAGGGAGATGAGAAAGGTTTTTTTCCTCATCCAGCCCATGCCCTCATTGGAGAACTAATGCACTCATTGATCCTTTTAATGCCTGCAAATGGCTTAGGCATGCAGTGAATGTAGGTGATATAGAAGAGTAATATAATATCAAAGTTTGCAGTCAGTAGGGAGGCTATTGTTTGAGAAGGTGAATTCAATCAATATAAGGTAATAAATGCTAGGGCAGAGGTCTGTGCATTTTTGAGAGGGGGACAGCTGAGGGCTAGGCAACAGAGGGAAAAGAGGATCATTTATTTTCCCCAACTTCTAATTTCTTAGAATATTTATATTATGTATTTGTACATCTTCAATACTTTAAAAGAAATACCTAAAATTCTCCTTTTCCTCTTGTCCTCATCACTCATTTTCCCTTTTTGTAAATAATCTGTATTCAAATTACCTATATGGAAGTAATGGAAAGAAGTGTTGTTTCTTTAATTTTGGTTTGCATTCAGGATAAGGAGTATATTGGGTAGAATAAAATTTATGACCCTGTGAAAATTTTTGAAGAATTGGAGAGACCAGAATGGATGAAACTTATACTCTTGAAAATACAGAGGATATGATGACACAAGACAGACAATGAGCAAGGGTATTTGAAGATCCCAAGGAAAGCTGAGATGTGTAGATCTCATATCCTGGAATGGTTAGGCTAGGACCATTGTTCAGTACAACCATCTCAGGAGTCTCTTGTGTGTGCTGCTGAGCTGTGATTGTATATTGTGATGAATACCTGAGTTAAGCAGAGTTATGAAGTTGAGCATGGCAGCACATACTGATCCCAAGTTATTCATGATACCTCTTTAGTTCTTCAGAATGCTGTACATTGCTGCAAGGTTCTCTGCCATTCTAATGAATAATACACTTATGCATATGTTCAGATAGGAAGTACTTTACACACAGCTCACTGGGTCTTTCAGAACATGTAACACTGGGTCTTTCAGAACATGTGAAATATCATAAATAAGAAGAAACTGAGGTCATCTGGGGGAATAATATAACCATAGTTATGATATAAAAGTAGCAAATAATGTATATTGCTTGCCTTGTGATGAGTCTGTAAATTTACTTGAAATTGGTGGAAAAAGGTGTTTTAGTTATGAATGCTCAAGTAGAAATTGTATATCACTATCTGGAAGTCAAAACGACCAGTTTATTAGGAAATTTCCATGTTATATCATGTCACATGTTTTGTGATATTCTTTTATATTGAGTTTTAGGTATTCAGTGTGTATATGTATATGCATTGATGTCTGTGAAAGGCAGATAACCATTCAGCACTGTGGTTGATCTAACCTGAAACTCAAACCCAGTTTGAGCTTTCTGTAAACAATCACCACTTCCTCAGTGCTGCACTTTCAAACATCCTACTCTGGAAATTGGTAGAGATGGCCCTCTCTGAATCCAAATGTCTAATTTCTTTAGGTGTTAATGAACTTGAAAGATGTAGTTTTAGACTTCACCCAGGAAGAGTGGGCCCTGCTGGACACATCTCAGAAAAAGTTCAGAAATGTGATGCTGAAGAATATCATTCATCTGGTCTCAGTGGGTGAGTCTCTCAAATTTACCTATCTATGTAATCTTCTATTTTCTCAAGTACCTAGAACAGCTTTTCCATACTGTTTTATATTTTTTATGTTTTATTTTTACAACATATAAATAATTTGTTTTATATTATTTGTAACATGTACAATTGCCTAAAAGAAATTTCTTTACTTATTTGCATCTAGTTTTGCACCTTACTAAAATGTGATCTTCTTGAGCACAAATTTCTGTTTTTCTCCTACTCAATGTTGAACACTCAGAACAGTGTTTGGAAATCAGTGAATAGTTTCTGAAAGGATAAGTAAACAGATTAAATGTGCCCTAAATTTAGGGATTTGTTGTGGATTCTGACTAGAGAAATAAAAACAACAGACATATCCTTTTCCACATACACTGTTCTGGAAGAATTTATATTACTGGATTCTTTTTGAAAATAATAAACTGTTATGGAAACCTAGAATTTCTCCTTGTTTGTAAATATGGAGAGCTCTGTAGTCTCAACAACTAGAGGTTCTCACTGTATTTGGGCACAAGGACAAATGTTAAACCTTTGGTGGTGAAGTTTTATCAATATTCTGTATTCCAGGAATATACCCTTGGCTGATCTTCAATGTTTGCCTTATTCTTCCTTGGTCACTGTAGTAGTTTGAAGCTGTATGTACCACAGAAAAATATGTTATTAAATTTAATCCATTTGTGTGCATGTGAATGCATTATAAGTAGGAGTTTTTGATGAGATTACTTCAGATAAGGTGTGTTCCTCCTCACTTAGGATGAACCTTAATCCTACTCCCACAGTCTTATATAAGAGAATACAGTTCATATAGAGGGTAGAAAAGTCATAGGAAGTAAGAGGCTGAAATCAACAAAGCTCAGAAAAGAGGGAAGATACCGGGGTATGTTGCCAGGTGTCTTGCCATGTGACAACATGAGGATGAAATGTTTCCAGCCACTAGCATCCAAACACAGCAGATTTTGGCAGCCAGTCCCCAAATACCCATTTAATTGATGATGTCTGTATTTGGACATTTTCCCTGCCTTAAAAACATTAGCAAATAAATTTCCATTTTTTAAATGGCCTAGGAAACTGAAACAAATTTTGGAACCTGAAGAGTGGAATGACACTGTTGAAAATGTGGAAATAGCTTTGGGATTGTATAATGGGTAGAGGCTGGAAAAATTTTTAGGCATATGTTAGAAGAAGCTTAGTTTGCTTTGAAGATAGTTGTTAGAAATATAGATGCTAAAGGTACTTCCTAAGAGGCCTTAGAAGGAAATGATGGATGTATTATTTGACAGTGGAAGAAATGTAATCCTTGTTTTAAAGTGGTAGAGAATTTTTTTAAATTGTGTTCTGATGTCAGATGTTAGGTAGGACTTGAGTGATGAAATTGGATATATAACTGAGGAGACTTTTGAAGCTAAGTTTAGAAAATGCAGCCTGGTTTCTCCTTGAATCTCAGAGTAAAACAAAGAGGAATAGGATAAGTTGAAAACTATACTCCTAGGCATATAGAAACCATAAATTGATGGTTTAGAAATTTCTGAGCTTCTGCACAGTGTATCCCTAGAGGATAATAGTGTTCTTGTAAGGGTTTAACTGAACATGGACTCAATCAGCAATTTCCAAGAAAGTCAGGATTGGAAATGTAGTTATTCAGGAATGACCTGTGGAAAGTACTTCTGTGTGAATTGTTGGACCTCAGTGTAGTACGTGCCAGACCAACAAGTTTTCTGTGAGATCTGTAGGAACAGAACCATTGTACCAGCCTGGAATAAAAAGGACTGAAAAGGGACAGGCTAAAGGAGTAATCACTTCAAGGCAGAGCCATGGAAGCTGATATGTGGTTCAAAGACATCTTCTTAATCCAAAAGATTGTGGGTGGAAAGGGTGAGTCTGCCCCAGCACTTGGAGATGGCCTTTGGACCCATTGTTGAAGATGAGTGCTGCCACCACACTATTCTGAGAGGATTGTACCTATACCCTGGGATTGGAGAGAGTCTCATCACCCCATTATTCCAGTGTTCAGGAAGAGCACTCAGAAGTGGTGGGGCTGCCACTTGATCAGTTCCAGAGAACAAAATGTTACTCTGTAAATGATCTAAGACCTTGGAATGTAATGGAGTATGCCTTATGGTGTTTTGGAATTGCTTGGGACCCATTACTACTGTTTTCCTTCCAATCTTGCCCAATGGGAACAGAAATATTTATCCTATCCTGTCCATCTCTCATATACTGGAAGCAGATCAGTTATCTGAGTTTCACAGGTCCACAGACAGAGAGGAATTGTGCCTCAAAACAGAACACACCAATAACTGATTTGGATTAGACTTTATACTAAGGATCATTTTTTAAATGACTTTAGGCTTTTTGGATATGGTGACAGAATGAAGGTATTTTACAAATAAAAAAACATGTTTTCCTGGGATCCAAAGGATGGAGTTTGGTGGGTTGAAGCTTTATGTATCCTAGAAAAACATGTTCTTAAATCTAACCCATTCCTGTGAGTGCAAACCCGTTGTAAGTAGAACACTTTGATGAGGTTATTTTAGCTAAGGTATGTACCACCTCAGTCAGGATGACACTTAATCCTATTACTAGAGTCCTTTATAAAAAAATGTTTAGAATTCTAGGGGAGATGGCATAGTAAGGAAGTGCCAGGACTTAGTCCTTCCACAGAAACAGCTGTTGAAAGGCAGAAACTGTCTGAAAACACTATTTTGAAACTCTGGAGGTCAGAACACTGTATGTCATCCATGGAAGAGTGGGAGAAAGAGGGTGATACACTAAATAAAAATCATTAAATTGCTGTCTCCACACAGCAGCTACCAGTGCCCATCCCCAGCTCTCACAGCAGGTCAGCATGAGGTCCAATCCCTGGCTAGCTCACTGTGACAGAAAGTGATGTAAAAATCCTCTTCATCAAGAACAGTGTTGGGTGCAGCCACTCACTGAATATGGCTGTTGATTAGTGAATTCAGATCACTGTAGGCTCAGCTCTGAGGGCAGCTAATATTTCAACCAGCCCCAGTCAGGAGCAGAGGCAGTGGAGTTTAAAGACAGATTGGTTCCTGAAGTCTGTGGGGGACATTTAGCTGAAGAGCTGCATACACTGGGCAAGCCAGGTAAGCTGAGATTTGGGGAACTGTCAGAGAAACATTTGTAACTCTTCTGAACCCCTCCCCAGGTCACTTTGGAGCCAGTCTATGCCTTCTTTGTGGGTCCCTGCCACCCTATTGGCTGGGACAGATAGACTTGGTAATGTCCTCTCTGCTGTGCCCCTCATCCCAGAATTTGTCTTCCTGGCAAAAGCAGCTAGAGTCAATGAAAGGAAAGTTAAAAAAAAGTAAGAATATCTGGGGTAAATTTCAGCTGGTTTCAAACACCTGGGAGATGGATGTCTGTCTCCTAGAAATTAGAGCAGACAAGAAAATTCCTGTAATCAGGAGAACTCCAAAACCAATAACCATCAAAATACCAGAACAAGACAGAGGCCTAGAAAGACAGAGTAAACCCTGTACAGTACTTGCACTCTGGGCAGACTTTCCTGATAGGAGGGCTGAAGCTAAGGAAAATCTCTGTTTATCAACAGCTGCTTTCAAAACTAAGAAACAGATATCTCAGGAAATAAATCCCAGAGTTAACATTTAAAAATATTAAAATGTACAGTGCAAAAAAGAATGCAAGATAACAAAGACACAAGGAATGCTGGCTCATCCAAAGAAAGAGGACAAAAACAATGAGAATGTGGACATACTGAACAAAGCCTTTTTTTCTTTTTTATCTTCATTTTATTGAGATACATTCACATACCACACAGTCATACAAAACAAATTGTACATTTGATTGTTCACAGTACCATTACATAGTTGTACATTCATCACCTAAATCAATCCCTGACACCTTCATTAGCACACACACAAAAATAACAAGAATAATAATTAAAGTGAAAAAGAGCAATTGAAGTACAAAAGAACACTGGGTACCTTTGTCTGTTTGTTTGTTTGTTTCCTTCCCCTATTTTTCTACTCATCCATCCATAAATTAGACAAAGTGGAGTGTGGTCCTTATGGCTTTCCCAATCCCATTGTCACCCCTCATAAGCTACATTTTTATACAACTGTCTTTGAGATTCA
The DNA here is from genome assembly GCA_000164785.2 of Choloepus hoffmanni. Taxonomy (NCBI): domain Eukaryota; kingdom Metazoa; phylum Chordata; class Mammalia; order Pilosa; family Megalonychidae; genus Choloepus; species Choloepus hoffmanni. The sequence goes on from KN188994.1 coordinate 115,041, forward strand.
TGGGTTCTGGGTTGTAGTTTGATAGTTTCAGGTATCCACCACCAGCTACCCCAATTCTTTAGAACCTAAAAAGGGTTGTCTAAAGTGTGCATAAGAGTGCCCACCAGAGTGACCTCTCGGCTCCTTTTGGAATCTCTCTGCCACTGAAGCTTATTTCATTTCCTTTCACATCCCCCTTTTGGTCAAGAAGATGTTCTCCGTCCCACGATGCCGGGTCTACATTTCTCCCCGGGAGTCATATTCCACGTTGCCAGGGAGATTCACTCCCCTAGGTGTCTGATCCCATGTAGGGGGGGAGGGCAGTGATTTCACCTTTCAAGTTGGCTTATCTAGAGAGAGAGGGCCACATCTGAGCAACAAAGAGGCATTTGGGAGGAGGCTCTTAGGCACAATTATAGGGAGGCCTAGCCTCCCCTTTGCAACAACCATTTTCCCAAGTGTAAAAACTATGGTAGAGGGCTCAACCCATCAAACCACCAGTCCCGTATGTCTGTGGTCATGTTAGCAACCATCGAGGTGGGGTAGGCCAATACCCCTGCATTCTCCACAGGCTCCTCAAGGGGGCACTACATATTATTTTCCTTGTTTTCCTTTTTTTTTTTTTTTTACTTTCCTTTCTTTTTAAAATCAACTGTATGAAAAAAAAACTTAAAAAAAAAACATACAATAAAAGAAAATTTCAAAGAGACCATAACAAGGGAATAAGAAAAAGACAACTAACCTAAGATAACTGCTTAACTTCCAACCTGTTTCTACTTTACCTCAAGAAAGTTACCTAATATAGCAGCATTTCCATGAACTTAATATTAAACATAATATTAAAAAAGCAAAACAGGATGAAGGAAAGTAAAGAGAAATATCTAAAGAAAGTAAGGAAAGCAATGAATGAGCAATATGAGAGTCTAAATAAAGATAAATATATTTTAATATCTTTTAAATGGAACTAAATAGAATTACTGGAGCTGAAGGACACCTTAACTGAAATGAAAAATGCCCAGAAAGGTTTCAAGAGCAGATTGGGGCTGGCAGAAAAAAGAAACAGTGAACCTGAAGATAAGACACTTGAAATGGCTGAGGAGCCAAAAGTAAATATTAAAGCAAAAAATAGCCTATGACAGCTATTGGACACCACTAAGCACTTCAATGTATACATTTTGGTAGTTCCAGATGAGGAAGTAAAAGATAAAGGGGCAGAAGGAATATTCAAAGAAATAATAACAGACAGCTTCCCAAAAATAGCAAAAGGTGAATATTCACATCCAAGCAGCTTAGAGATCACCAAACAGGGTAAACATAAAGGAAAATATACCCTGTTTTTTAATGATTGCATTTTTGAATGCAAAGGACAAGGAGAGAGTTCTGAAAGCTGAAAAAGAAAAGCAACATGCTGCATACAAGGGAGTCCAAATGAGATTGACTGCTGATGTCTCATCAGAAACCATTGAGGAAAGAAAGTGTGTTGAAATATTTATAGTGCTGAAAGAAAAGAATGGTCAGCTAAGAATTTTCTTTTGATGACTATTTTTCAAACATGGATGAGAAATTATGACATTCTTAGATACACAAAAGCTGACAGAGTTCACCATCAGTAGGCCTGCTCTACAAAGAATGTTAAGGGAGCTTTTTAGGCTGAAAGGTACAGATGGTAGGCAGTGGTTTAATGTAGCATAAATAAAGAGCTGTGGTAAATGTAGCCAGTTGGATAATTATAAGTGTCGGTATTATAATATTGTATTGTTTCATATGTAAATCCACTTCTTATTTCATATAGGTGTTAGAATGCAAATGCATGAAAAGTAAAGATAAATCCATTTTTTAACATACAGTGTACAAAGATATAGCAGTAATAGGCACCATTAAATGGTGGGAAGACAGAGAGGTATAGGGAAAGTACATGGGCATGCTATTGAAATTAAGATGATATCTGTGCTAGTTTGGATATATTATGTCCAACCAAAAGCCATATTCTTTCATGCAATCTTGTGGGGGCAGGTGTACTGGTGTTGATTAGATTGGAATCCTTTGAGTGTTTCCATGGAGATGTGACTCAATCAACTATGAGTGAAATATTTGATTGGATAATTTCCATGGAGGTGTTACCCCACCCATGCAGGGTGGGTGTTAATTGGATCATTGGAGTCATGTGAAGGAATTCACAGACAGAAGAATCAGAACAACTGAGAGTAACATTTTGAAGAGGAGCTGCAACAGAGATTTTGAAGATTGGCTGTTAGAAGCTGATGCAGACATTTGGAAGAATGCCATTTTGAAATGAAACCTGGGAGCAAGTAGATGCCAGCCACGTGCCTTCCCATCCAAACAGAGGTTTTCTGAATGTCAGTAGCCTTCCTCCAGTGAAGGTACCCAATTGTTGATGCCTTACTTTGGACACTTTATGGTCCTAAGACTGTAACTTTGTAACCAAATAAACCCCCTTTATAAAATACAATCCATTTATGGTATTTTGCATTCCAGCATCATTAGTAAGCCAGAAGAGTATCAAACCAAACATGATTGCTTTATGTTTAGGATGTTAAATTTTAACCCCATGGCAACCACAAGGAAAATAGATGAAAAATATTTCCCGTTTAAAATGAAAAGGTACTAAGAATGGTGCAACACAAACACACAAAAATAAATATAAAAGTCATTAATGGAAAGGAGGGATCAAAAAGTTGTAAGACATACAAAGGATAAATTAAAAATGGCAAAAGAAAGCCACATATTATCGGTACTGATATAAATGGATTAAACTCTACAGTCAAAAGGCAGGGAGTGGGAGGTGGGGCAAGATGGCGGAGTGGTGAGGAGCAGAATTTCGTCTCTCCCCTAGAGCAGCTGGCAGTTACCCAAGAACTATATGAAACAGTGTTTTCGGGGTCTCCAGTAACCAGTCACACATTGGACTCAAGTTTGGAATTGGAGGAAAAGCTGAGATTGCAGCGAACATTGTAAGTTCCCTGGACCAGGGGTCTGGTGCTGCTCCCCACCCAGACCTCACAGACTGTCTTGCTGCCGACTCCCTGAAAGGGGGGGGAAAAAAAACAGCAATCTGCTGAGAGCAAGAAGGGAGGCTCAACCCAGCCTCAACTGCAGAATTAATTAACAAATTAATTAACTAACTTTGGGAGCTAGGGTGCTAAAGAAGGGCTGTGCTCCAAGAAGTGGGGGCACATAAAAGCGGGCACCCATTCCCAGACTCCAGAAAAGCCATTTTTTTTCCCTTACATTTTGTCCCTTCTGGCTTCTCACTGATCCCTTATCTTTTTGCATTTCAATAGCCCCCAGCAGGGGTGGAACTGAAGCTGTTGGAGAGTAATTATCAGACAATAGCCCAAAACATATCTTTAAATGCTCTATTCTGACACTGACAAAACTTCCAAGCTGGGGAAAGACGTTTAAAAGAGACTCTTTTTTTTTTTCTTTTTTCTTTTTTCTTTTTCTTGATTTCTTTTCTACTTTTTTTTTTTTTAAATCTAAAAGTAATATATGTGGTTATTTTCTATTGGAAAGCCCAGGTTGAGGGACTAGGCTGGGCTTGAGGGGAGACAGAGTACCCACAGTGTCTTTGAATTCCATATTCACTACTGAAAGCCTCCAGCCCTGTCTTTAATTGGCAACTCAGGCTGACCAAGGAATCTACCTGGAGAGGCCCCAAAGAGAAGAGAGGAGAAGGGAATAGTGCCCCTGAGAGACAACTGGAGGTCTGAGGATTGGGAGAGTGGAGGGAGGCCCAGCTGAACTGGCAGTCCTCCTTCTGGGAATTCAGACCCCAGGGGCTGGAATTCAGATTCCAGCTTCAGTCAGCCATGCCCCTGACAGGATCAGAGTCACCAGGAGAACTAAAGGCTCCATACCTCCTTACACTGGTGGGGGAGCTGCGGGCTGCCCAGTGCCACCTGCTGGACAGAAGAGGAAAAGCACCAATTCTAAAGGCCTCATAGGAGGGTCTCATTCCCAGGAAAACTCCATACCCTCCCAATGAGACCTGGGCCTCACTAGACTGGGAAAATTTGACCAGGGTCAACGATATCTGAGGAGACCCACTTACAAAAAGGTTACATAGAGGCAGAGCAAGAAACAGAAAAAACAAGAGGGGAAAAATTCTGATCAACTAAATAGAACCTAAGTTAGAGGTCTAGAATAAGTTGAACTGAATAACAGAGGCCAGAAAACAAAGCCAACCAACAAGAAAACCACTAGGTAAAAGACAGAAAACAAGCCCCAAAATAAACTAATCAAGAGAATCAGATGCCTAGACAACTTAAGATAACAAGCGATACCAGGAAACACGAAAACATGGACCAGCCAAAGGAACAAACTAAGCTGAGACACAGGAGTGGAGGCAAATAATGCTAAATAAATTTGATGAAATGAAGGAAGATATAGCAAAAGAGCTGAAGGATATAAAGAAGACACTCGCTGACCATAAAGAAGAATTCATAAACTTAAAAAAAACAAATGGCAGAACTCATGGGAATGAAGGCCACAATGGAGGATATGAAAAACACAATGGAGGGACACAACAGTAGATTTGAACAGGTAGAAGAAAGGATCAGTGAACTGGAAGACAGGTCATTCGAATTCATACACACAAAAGAACAGATGGTGAAAAAAATCGAAAAATATGAGCAGGGTCTTAGGGAGCTGAATGACAACATGAAACGCACAAATATACAGGTTATGGGTATCCCAGAAGGAGAAGAGAAGGGAAAAGGGGCAGAAAGAGTAATAGAAGATATATTCACTGAAAATTTCTGAACTCTTATAAAAGACAGAAAATTAGATATTAAGAAGTACAACGTACGCCAAATAGAATAGATCCCAATAGACCTACTCCAAGACAATTACTGGTCAGATTGTCCAATGTCAAACACAAAGAGAGGATTCTGAAAGCAGCAAGAGAAAAGCAATCCATCACATACAAGGGAAAGTCAATAAGACTATGTACAGATTTGTCTGCAGAAACCATGGAGGCAAGAAGAGAGTGACATGATATATTTAAGATACTGAAAGAGAAAAACTGCCAACCAAGAATTCTATATCCAGCAAAACTTTCCTTCAAAAATGAGGGAGAGATTAAAACATTTTGAGACAAACAGACACTGAGAGAGTTTGTGAATAAGAGACCGGCACTACAAGAAATACTAAAGGGAGTGCTACAGGCTGATAGGAAAAGACAGGAGAGAGAGAGTTGGAGAAGAGTGCAGAAATGAAGATTATCAGGAAAGGTAAAAGGAGAGGAAAAAATAAGATATGACATATAAATTTCCAAAAAACAAAATGGTAGTAGAAAGCACTGCCCTTACAGTAATGACACTAAATGTAAATGGATTAAACTCCCCAATAAAAAGACACAGACTGGCAGAATGGATTAAAAAACAGGACCCATCTATATGCTGTCTACAAGAAACTCACTTTAGACACAAGGACAAACATAGAATGAAAGTGAAAGGTTGGAAAAAGATATTTCATGCAAACAACAACCAGAAAAAAGTGGGAGTAGCTATATTAATATCAGACAAGTTAGTCTTCAAAAGCTAAACAATTAAAAGAGACAAAGAAAGACACTATATATTAATAAAAGGGTCAATTCATCAAGAAAACATAACAGTCATAAATATTTATGCAGCAAACCAGAATGCCCCAAAATTCATGAGGCAAACACTGCAATCACTGAAAGGAGAAATAGATACCTCTACAATAATAGTTGGAGACTTCAATACACCACTCTCATCAATGGATAGGACATCTAGACAGAGGATCACTAAAGAAACAGAGATGTTGAATTGTATGATAAATGAACCAGACTTGAGAGACATTTATAGAACACTACATCCAGCAACAGCAGGATACACTTTTTTCTCAAGTGCTCATGGAACATTCTCTAGGATAGACCACATGTTGGGTCACAAAGCAAGTCTCAACAAATTTAAAAATATTGATATTATACAAAACACTTTCTCAGACCACAATGGAATGAAGTTGGAAATAAATAAAAGGCAGAAGGTCATAAAATTCACAAACATATGGAGGCTAAACAACACCCTCTTAGAAAACCAGTGGGTAAAGGAAGAAATTACAAGAGAAATTAGTAAGTACCTCAAGGCAAATGACAATGAAAACACAACTTATCAAAACTTATGGGATGCAGCAAAGGTGGTGCTGAGAGGGAAATTTATTGCCCTAAATGCCTATATTAAAAGAGAAGAGAGAGCAAAAATTGAAGAGTTAACTGCTCACCTGGAGGAATTAGAGAAAGAACAGCAAACTAACCCCAAAGCAAGCAGAAGGGAAGAAATAACAAAGATCAGAGCAGAAATAAATGCAATTGAGAACAGGAAAACAATAGAGAGAATCAACAAAACCAGAACTTGGTTCTTTGAGAAAATCAATAAAATCGATGGACCACTGGCTAGGATAACAAAAAAAAAAGAGAGAGAGCAGATGCAAATAAATGCAATCAGAAATGGGAAAGGAAGTATAACTACTGACCCTGCAGAAATTACGGAGATAATGAGAAGATACTATGAGCAACTATATGCTAATAAACTAGACAACTTAGATGAAATGGACAACTTCCTAGAAAAGCATAAACAACCAACATTAACTCAAGAAGAAATAGATGACCTCAACAAACCAATCACAAGTAAAGAGATTGAGTCAGTCATCAAAAAGCTCCCAAAAAGGAAAAGCCCAGGACCAGATGGATTCACATGTGAATTCTACCAAGCATTCAAGAATGAATTAGTACCAATCCTGCTCAAACTCTTCAAAAAAATTGAAGAAGAGGGAAAGCTACCTAACTCTTTCTATGAAGCCAACATTACCCTAATACGAAAACCAGGCAAAGATAGTACAAAAAAAGAAAATTATAGACGAATTTCTTTAATGAATATAGATGCAAAAATCCTCAACAAAATACTCGCAAATCGAATCCAGCAGCACATTAAAAGAATTATACACCACGACCAGGTGGGATTTATTCCAGGTATGCACGGCTGGTTCAACACAAGAAAATCAATTAATGTAATACACCACATCAATAAATCAAAGCAGAAGAACCACATAATCATCTCAATTGATGCAGAAAAGGCATTTGACAAAATTCAACATCCTTTCCTGATGAAAACACTTCAAAGGATAGGAATAGAAGGGAACTTTTTCAATATGATAAAGGCAATATATGAAAAACCCACAGCTAACATCACACTCAATGGAGAGAGACTGAAAGCTTTTCCTCTAAGATCAGGAACAAGACAGGGATGCCCACTATCACCATTGCTATTCAACATTGTGCTGGAAGTTCTAGCTAGAGCAATTAGGCAAGAAAAAGAAATAAAAGGCATCCAAGTTGGAGAGGAAGAAGTAAAACTTTCACTATTTGCAGATGACATGATTCTATATGTAGGAAATCCAGAAAAATCTACTGCAAAGCTACTAGAACTAGTCAATGAATACAGCAAAGTAGCAGGCTACAAGATCAACATGCAAAAATCTGTAGTGTTCCTATACACAAGAAATGTGCAACAAGAGGAAATCAAGAAAAAACTCCCATTTACAATAGCAACCAAAAGAATCAAGTATTTAGGAATAAACTTAACCAAGGACACAAAAGACCTTTACATAGAAAACTATAAGAAACTGCTAAAAGAAATTGAAGAAGACCTGAAAAAATGGAAGAACATACCATGTTCATGGATTGCAAGACTAAATATACTT
>KN188994.1:123951-175763 GCA_000164785.2 Choloepus hoffmanni
CTGTGAGTAAAGCTGAAAGAGGTGGGATAGGAGAATGTATGACACCAGAGGTAAAGATAGATGACAAAGACTGGGACTGTATAACGTGGCAAAAACTGGAGTGGCCAATGACTGTTACTAAATATACAAATATAAAAATGTTTTTGCATGTGGGAAAGCAAATGAATGTCAACCATGTAGAAATTTGAAAAAGGGATGGTATTCAGGAAAAAACATAATCAAAGCAAACTGGAGTCTATGGTCAACAGTAACATTGTAATATACCTACATTAAATGTAACAAAGGCAATACGCCAATGCTAAATGTATATGAGAAGGGGATATAGGGGAGTAATATGGGATTCTTGGTAGTGGTGTTATTTGCTGTCCTTAGTAGTATATTGTATTGTATGACATGTTATTTTTCTTTTTATCATTTTTTCTTATTGCTAAAAAAAAAAAAAATTTCTTGTAGTAATCAGTATGTTCAAATGCTGATTGTGGTGATAAATGTACAACTTTATGATGATACCATGAACAACTGATTGTACACTGTGGATAAATGTATGGTATGTGAATATAACTCTATAAAATTGTAGGAAAATATATATATAGGAGTAAAAGTGTTGGAGAAAACATGGTGAGAAGGATGATGCCTCACCAACATGGACTACCTACAATGTGTAAACTCAGAATTGAATCTTAGAACATAGCCTAACATGGACACAATAATTGTAATAGTCCCTAGATTGTAAGCTCTTACAGCAGTTAACTCTATCCCTGAATTGTAAGGCCTATCTCTAAACTTTGAGATGCTGATCCCCTAGCGTATGTTGTCACAAACATTGGGATTGGTGGTTTGATGCGCTGAGCCCTCGAGCATGGGACTTGCACTTATGAAGCTCATTACCACAAAGGAGAGTCTAAAGTTGTATGTAATGGTGCCTAAGAGTCTCCCCCTGAGTACCTCTTTGTTGCTCAGATGTGGCCCTCTCTCTCTCTAACTGAGCCATCTCGACAGGTGAACTCGCTGCCCTCCCCCCTACGTGGGACCCGACCCCCAGGGGTGTAAATCTCCCTGGCAACGCAGAGTATGACTCCCGGGGATGAATGTGGACCCGACATCATGGGACTGAGAGTATCTTCTTGACCAAAAGGGGAATGCAAAATGAGATGAAATAGTTTCGGTGGCTGAGAGATTCCAAATGGAGTCAAGAGGTCACTCTGGTGGGCATTCTTATGCACTATATAGATAACACCTCTTAGGCTTTAATGTATTGGAATAGCTGGAAGTAAATACCTGAAGCTACCAAACTCCAACCCAGCAGTCTGGACTCCTGAAGACAATTATATAATAATGTAGATTACAAGGGGTGACAGTGTGATTGTGAAGACCTTGTGGATCACACCCCCTTTATCTAGTGTATGGATGAGTGGAGGAATGTGGATTAAAAACTAAAGGACAAATGGGGTGGGATGGGGGGATGATTTGGGTGTTCTTTTTTCAGTGTTATTTTTTATTCTTGTTCTGGTTCTTTCTGATGTAAGGAAAATGTTCAGAGATAGATTGTGGTGATGAACACATAACTATGTTATCATACTGTGGACAGTGGATTGTATATCATGGATGATTGTATGGTGTGTGAATGTATTTCAATAAAACTGAATTTAATAAAAAAAAAAAAGAAAACCTTAATGAATACGTTAAAGGCTAAAAAAAAAAAAAAGGCAGCGTGTGGCAGAATGGATAAACCAAAATATTATCCAACTATATGTTTCCTGCAAGAGACTCATTTTAAAATCAAAAATACAAGTAGGTTCAGGGGAAATGATAGAAAAGTACACCATTCAAGTAGTAACCAAATGAAGGCTGGGTAATAGACAAGTCAAAACAGTTATGAGGGATACAGTCATTATATACACTAAAGTGTTCAATTTAAAAGGAAGATGTTAGAATTATAAATTTATATACACCTAGTAGCAGAGCTCCCAAATGTTTTTGTTTCATTAAATATCAGCCAATTGACTGCATCTGTGGCTGATTATATCAATCAAGGGTGTGTCTTCCACAATGAAAGAATTCAGTCAGCTGGATTTAATATAATCAGTGGATGACTTTTTTTCATTTTTAATTGACTTTATAAAACTTAAAAAAGACAAGAAACATTTCAAACAAACATAAACAAAGATATAAGAAAAAAAAGCAAATAACCTAAAATAATTACATGACTTCCATAATGTTCCTACTGTACCCAAAGAAAATATACAGACTATAACCCAGCAAAGGAATAAGAAAAACAGATTATGTAAGATAACTACATTTCTCTGAACTTGTTCCTACCATACCCACTAGAAATTAACAAACCTCACTCATTGCTGAACATTCCCAGAATTTTAAATTTACCCAGGATAACTTATCTGTTCATATTAGGTTATCATTCCCCCTTCACTACTTGCTATCTATCACTATATCCCCTACATTCTGCATTATAAACCATTTATTTCACATTTCTCAGTGTCATATTAGATGAAACATGTATTTCTTTTTATTGTGTTGGGATTATTTCACTCAGCATTATGTCTTCAAGATTCATCCATGCTGTCATATGTTTCATGACATCTTTCTTACTGCCACATAGTATTCCACTGTGTATATGGGCCACATTTTGTTTATCCACTCAGCTGTTGAAGGACATTTGGATTGTTCTATCTCTTGGCAATTGTGAATACTCCTGCTATGAACATTTGTGTGCAGATATCTGTGTCACTGCTTTCAGATCTGGGTGTATACTGAGAAGTGTCGTTGCTGGATCAAAGGGTAACTCTGTATCTAGTTTTCTAAGGAACTGCCAGACTGTTTTCTGGAGGGGCTGAACAATTATACAATCCCACCAACAAGGAAGAAAAGTTTGAATTTCTCCACATCCTTTCCAGCATTTGTAGTTAACTGTTTGTTTAATGTAGCCAATTTAACTGGTGTGAGCTGGTGTCCCATTGTGGTCTTAATTTGCATCTCCCTAATAGCTAGTGAGGCTGAGAATTTTTTCATGTGTTTTTTAGCCATTTATATTTCCTTTTCAGAGAACTGTCTTTTCATATCTTTTGCCCATTTTATAACTGGGCTGTCTGTGCTATTGTTGTTGAATTGTAAGATTTCGTTGTATATGCAAGATATCAGTCTTTTGTCAGATACGAGATTTTCAAATATTTTTCCCATTAAGTTGGCTGCTTCTTCACCTTTTTGACAAATTCCTTTCAGGTACGGAAACTTAGAGGAGATCCCATTTATCTACTTTTTCTTTAGTTGCTTGTACTTTGAATGTAAGGTCTAAGAAGCAACTGCCTTATACAAGGTCTTGAAGAGGTTTCTCTACATTATCTTCTAGGAGTTTTATGCTACTGTCTCTTATGTTGAGGCCTTTAAACCATTTTGAGTTAATTTTTCTGTAGGGTGTGAGGTAAGGGTCCTCTTTCATTCTTTTGGATATGGATATTCAACTCTTCCAGATCCTTTTGTTGAAAAGACTGTTATGTCCCAGTTCAGTGGCTTTGGAGGCCTTGGTAAAGATCAGTTGACCATAGAACTGGGGTCTATCTCTGAATTCTCAATTGTATTCCATTGATGAATATGTCTATCTTTCTTCCAGTACCATGCTGTTTTGACTATTGTGGCTTTATAATAAGCTTCAAAGTCAGGAAGAATAAGTGCTCCCACTCTGTTTTTCTTTCTTAGAATGTTTTTAGCATTCAAGGCATCTTCCCTGTCCAAATAAATTTTATAGCTAGATTTTCCAAGTCTGCAAAGTAAGTTGATGGAATTTTGATGGGGATTGCATGAAATCTGTAGATGAGTTTAGGTAGAATTTTCATCTTAATGACACTTAGCCTTCCTATCAAAGAACAAGGAATATCTTTTTTCCATTTTTTAGGTCCCTTTCTATTTATTTTAGTAAAGTTATGAAGTTCTCTTTGCATGGGTCTTTTACATCTTTGGTTAAGTTTATTCCTTGGTTCTTCAGTTTTTTAGTTGCTATTGAAAATGGAATCTTTTTCTTGAGTGTCTCTTCAGATGAATTCTAGTGTATAGGAACATTACTGACTTATATACATTAATTTTGTATCCCACTACTTTGCTAAGTTTGTTTATTAGATCTAGTATCTGTGTTGTTGATTTACCAGAGTTTTCCAGGTATAAGATCATATCATCTGCAAATAATGACAGTTTTACTTCTTTCTTTCCAATTTGGATGCCTTTTATTTCTTTGTCTTTCTGGATTGCCCTGGCTAGCACTTCTAGCACAATGTTGAATAACAGTGGTGACAGCGGACATCCTTGTCTCATTCCTTATCTTAGAGGGAAGGCTTCTAGTCTTTCACCATTGAGTACTATGCTAGCTGTGGGTTTTTCATATATGTTCTTTTTCATATTGAGGAAGTTTCCTTAAATTCCTAGCTTTAGAAGTGTTTTTATCAAGCAAGAATATTGGATTTTATTGAATTCATTTTTAGCACCTATTGAGATGTTCATTTGATTTTTCTCTTTTGATTTGTAAATGTGTTGCAATAGATTGATTGGTTTTCTTATGTTGAACCATCCTCGCATGCATGGGATGAACCACACTTGGTCATGGTGCATGATTTTTTAAATGTGTTTTTGGATTCAATTTGCAAGTATCTTTTTGGGAATTTTTGCATCTATATTCATTAGGGAAATTGGCCTGTAGTTTTCCTGTCTTGTAGCATCTTCACCTGGTTTTGGTATTAGAGCAATGTTAGCTTCATAAAATGTGTTATGTAGTGTTCAAATTTTTTCAATGTTTTGAAAAATTTTAAGTAAGATTGGTGTCAGTTCTTTTTGGAAAGGTTGGTAGAATTCCCCTGTGAAGCTATCTGGCTCTGGGCATTTGTGGGAAGATTTTTATGACTGATTAGATCTCTTTTCTTGTGATTGGATGGTTGAGGTCTTCTATTTCTTCTCTGCTCAGTCTGGATTGTTCATGTGTTTCCAGGAAATTGTCCATTTCCTCTACACTATCTAGTTTGTTGGCATACAGTTGTTCATAGTATCCCCGTATATATATATTTTTTAATTTCTTCAGGGTCTGCAGTAATGTTGCCTCTCTCATTTGTTATTTTGTTTATTTGTGTCTTCTCTCATTAATTTTGTCAGTCTAGCTAGGGGCTTGTCAATCTTGTTAATCTCAAAGAACAAACTTTTGGTATTATTTATTCTCTCAATTCCTTTTTTGTTCTGTATGTCATTTATTTCTGCTTTAATCCTTGTTATTTCTTTTCTTCTACTTGATTTGGGATTAGTTTGCTCGTCATTTTCTAGCTTCTTCAGTTGCTCCATTAGTTCTTCAATTATAGCTCTTTCTTCCTTTTCAATGTATGCATTTAGAGCTATACATTTCTCCTCAGTACCAGTTTTGCTACATCCCACAGGTTATGATATGTTGTGTTCTCATTTTCATTCATCTCTATATACTTAGCAATTTCTCTATTTCTTCTTTAAACCACTGATTGTTTAGGAGTGAGTTGTTTAACCTCCATGTATTTGTGAATTTTCTAAGTCTCTGTTGTTTATTGATTTCTAATTGTATTCCACTGTGATCAAAGTGCTTTGAATAATTTCATTCTTTTTAAATTTATTGATGCTTGTTTTATGTCCCAGCATAAGAACTATTCTATAAATTTTCAAATGCTGATGAGAAGGAGCAAGGTATATAGTTTGTTTTATTTTTTTCATAGTATCTTTGTCTGATTTTGGTATTGGGGTGATGGCTTCATAGAATGAGTTGGGTAGCTTTCCATCCTCTTTAATTTTTTTGAAGAATTTGAGGATTGGTATTAAGTCTTTCTTGAATGCTTGCTGGAATTCACAGTGAAGCCATTTGGTCCTGAGCTTTTCTTTTATGGCAGCTGTTTGATGACTGACTCAAGCTCTTTACTTGTGATTGGTTTGTTGAGGTCATCTATTTCTTCTCAATTCAGTATTGGTTGTTTATGCTTTTCTAGGAAGTTGTCCATTTCATCTAAGTTGTCCAGTTTCTTAGCATATGATTGCTTATAGTATCTTCTCATTATTTCCTTTATTTCTGCAGGGCCGTTAGTTATCTTTCTTTTCTCATTTCTGATTGCATTTGCATGTGCTCACTTTTTTTTGTTATCCTAGCTAGGGGGTCCATCAATTTTCTTGATTTTTTCAAAGAACCAATTTCTGGTTTTGTTGATTCTACTGCTTTCCTGTTCTAAATATTATTTATATCTGCTCTAATCTTTATCTCTTTCCTTGTTTGCTTTGGTGCTAGTTTGCTGTTCTTTCTCTAGTTCCTCCAGGTATACTGTTAACTCATCAATTTTGCTCTCTCTTCTCTTAAATTTAGGTGTTTAGGGCAATAAATTTCTCTCTCAGTGCTGCCTTTACTGCATCCCATAAGTTTTCATATGTCATGCTTTGTCATTTGCCTCAAGGTATTTATTAATTTCTCTTGTAATTTCTTCCTTTAACCACTTGTTTTCTAAGAGTGTGCTGTTTAGCTTCCATATATTTGTGAATTTTACAATGTTCTGCATTTTATTTATTACCAACTTCATTCCATTATGATGTGAGAAAGTGTTTTTCATAATATCAAGATTTTTAAATTTTTTGAGACCTGCTTTGTGACCCAACATGTGGTCTATCCTAGAGAATGTTCCATAAGCACTTGGGAAAAATTTGTTTTCCTGCTGTTGTGGGGTGTTGTGTCCTATAAATGTCTGTCAAGTTTAGTTCATTTATCATACAATTCAACATCTCCATTTCCTTATTGATTCTCTATCTAGATGTTCTCTCCAAAGATGAAAACAGTGTATTGAAGTCTTCACCTATTGTTGTAGAGGTATCTACTTCTCTTTTCAGTATTCTCAGTGCTTGTCTCATTAATTTTGGGGTACTCTGGCTTGTTACATAAATATTTATGATTATGTTTTCTTGATGAATTGACACTTATTAATATATAGTGTTCTTTTTTGTCTCTTTTAATAGCATTAATTTTGAAGTCTAATTTGATATTAATATAGCTACTCTCACTTTTTTCTGGTTGCTGTTTACATGAAATACCTTTTTCCAACCTTTCACTTTCAGCTTATTTTTGTTCTTGTGTCTAAAGTGAGTTTCTTGTAGACTGCATATAGATGGTCCTGTTTCTTAATCCATTCTGCTGGTCTGTTTCTTTTTATTGGGGAGTTTAATCCATTAACATTTAGTATTACTGTAAAGGCAGTACTTTCTTCTACCATTTGTCTGTTGGATTTTCTATGTCATATCTTATTTTTTCCTGTCTCTGCATTTACCCTTCCTGATCATCTTCACTTCTACACTGTTCTCCAAACCTGTCTCTTCTATATTTTCCTATCAGCTTGTAGCACTCCCTTCAGTATTTCTTGTAGTGCCAGTCTCTTATTCACAAACACTCTCAGTTTCTGTTTGTTTGAAAATATCTCAATCTTACCCTAATTTTTGAAGGATAGATTTGCATGATATGGAACCCTTTGTTGGCAGTTCTCTTTCTGTATCTTAAATATATCATACCACTGTCTTCTTGCCTTCATGGTTTTTGGGGAGAAATCTGTACATAGTCTTATCAAGCTTCCCTTGTATGTGATAGATTGCTTTTCTCTGGCTGCTTTCAGAGTTCTCTCTTTGTCTTTGACATTAGACAATCTGATCAGTGTCTTAGAGTAGATGTATTGGGTTCTATTCTATTCAGGTATGCTGTACTTCTTGAATGTGTAATTTTCTGTCCTTCATAAAAGTGAATTTTTAAGTGAAATATTTCTTCTTTTATTCTTTCTGCCCTTTTTCCCTTTTCTTCTTCCTCTGAGACACCCATAACACGTGTATCCATGTGCTTCATGTTGTTACTCAGCTCCCTAAGACCCAGCTCATATTTTTTCATTCTTTTCACCATCTGTTCTTTTGTGTGTATGAATTCAAATGTCTTGTCTTCCAATTCACTGATCCTTTCTTCTGCCTGTTCAAATCTACTGTTGTGTTAATCCTTTGTCTTTTCATTGCCTCCATTATGCCCTTCATTCCCATAAGCTTTGCCATTTGTTTTTTCCAGTTTATGAATTCTTCTTTATGGTGATCCATTGTCTTCCTTATATCTTTCATCTCTTTTGCTCTATCTTCCCTGAGTTCATTGACTTGGTTTTTTAATTGATTTAGGAGATTTGTTTGAATATCTACTTAGTTCTTCCTTCAGTTCATTGAATTGACTTAGCATTAGTTGTCTCAACTCCTGTATCTCCATTGAACTATTAGTTTGTTCCCTTGGCTAGTCCATATTTTTGGTTTCCTAGTATGGCTTTTTATCTTAAGCTGCCTAGGCATCTGACTTTCTTGATCAGTTTATTCTGGGGCTCATTTTCACTCTTTTACCTGGGGTTTTCTTGGTTGGATTTGTTCCCTAACCTTTAGTGTTCAGTTCAGCTTATTCTAGACCTCTAACTTAGGTTCTATTTAGTTGGTCAGAGTTATTAATCTCTTGTTTTTCTGTTTCTTTCCCTGCCTCTATGTAGTCTGCTAGTGTAAGGGTCTCCTCAGAAATGATTAACCCCAGTCAGGTTTTCCCACTCCAGAAGGACCAAGGTCTCAGAGGAGGGTATGGAGTTTCCTTGAGAATGAGACCCTTCTGTGAGGCCGTTAGATTCTCTGCTTTTCTTATCCTGTCCAGCAGGTTGTACTTGCCAGCCTGCAGCTACCCCACCAGTGTAAGTATGGAGACTTTAGTTTTCCCAGTGACCCTGGCCCTATCAGAGCATTTAGTTCTCCCTGACCCTGGGGACTGAGTTCCTGAAGGAGAGCTTCCACTTGAAGTGGACCATGCCCCTATTTTCTTGGGGAAGTTATGCCTTTTACAGAATTGTCTCCTCCACAAGACATTGCTTTGTCTTTCAGAGCTCTTAGCTCTGCTCTTGCCTGGGCCCAAATTGCAAGCCTTTGAGGCTTTCTCTAATGGGCTACTTAGAATTGTTATTTAAAAAAAGAGAGAGAAATATTTAAAAAAGAAAAAAAAGAAAGTTCCAGTATAGACTATTTAAAGGGAAGCACTTTAATTCTGTCCTTTCTGTTCTGATGGGATATTGAAATGCAAAAAAGTAAGTTGAAGAGCAGTTGAGGAGCAAACAAGAAATCAGAAAACCAGCTTTTCAGAGAAGGGCCCTGTCCTCCTGGGTTTGCATATGTGCCTGATTCTGTTTAAGCCAAGTCCTTCTCCATATTATGTTCACCCCCAAATCCAAAAATTTCTGTTTGTGGTGGGTTTTTTTGTTTGTTTTGCTGTTTTTGTTAGCCCCATTTCCTCTATGCCAGGCTCACTGCTCCCAGATTCTCCAGTATCTTTTCTCAGTTTATCTGTGGTTGGAGTTTTGGTTCAGCAATCTGAGTTTTTTAATACATTCTGCAATTGGGACCAGTTTGAGACTTCCTCCTGGTTCCCAGCACCGACAGCTCCTCTTCCTTCAGGAAACCAGCTGCAAAACAGTCCATTGTGCCTGGTAGGGAGTGGTGCAGGTCCCCTGGCTATGAGAACTTATATATTTCACTAATCTCATCTTCTCCACATGTTCAAGACTGTTGTATGACACATGCCAAACTCAGATTTCCCTGAGGTGTCCATTCCCCACAATTCCTGGCTATCTACCAGTTGCCCCTTTAACTGTTTTTTCTTTCAATACATCTTGAACATTTTTCTTTTCATTTTTGCAACATCAAATATTGTTATAATAATTACTGTTGTTATATACATTGTGTGTGTGTGTAAAGAATAGCAGTGTAAATACTATTCTTAGTGTCCAGGGTTAAAAATTAAAACATTTAGAATTATTGAAGATACTAAATATTATTCTTCTGAATTCCAGGCCATTTTTAATATGTAATGATTGAAATAAATTGCAATAATATATGTACAATGACTATTTTTGTGTTTTGTATATCTGCTCATTGTTATAAAAATAAGCTTTTTTGTGATATTCTCATATTTAGGTCATAACAACTAGTTATATAATAGTCAAATATGAAGGTAACAGTTCAACATTAAATGTGAATTATAGTAATATATTTGCATCAAAATGCAGTCATCTGAAATTATTTCTATTTTGTATTATAAGTTATTTTTTCCTATCTCAGTAACTGTAACATCAACTAAAGAGAAAAATAAAGTGCTATGGTCCAAGCTCAAATGCAGGCAGCTGGGAATGGAAATATTTAATTAACATTCCATCATATTTTATCTTTGGCAAATTACCAACCTCTGTTAAATAGTATAAAAGAAATAATTAAAATTATATAGTATACCCCAGAACTACTTACAACTCAATGGCATGAGGCAGTTGTAGCCTGTTTCTAAATTCTCTCACTGGTAAATGTGTCTTTTACTCATTCATTCACCACCTAGTTATTGAGTGGCTATTAGTATGGGCCTGGCACTTTACTACTTACTGTCACAATCTGAGATTGTTAATAAGACCCAGGTTTTCTTTCAAAGAAATTTAGGTTCTAAAACCCCACAGGGATCTAGGAACATGAAAATTTGGGGAACAAATATTCCAGGGAGAGAAGATATTGGGACAAATGTGTCATGATTTGAGCTAGAGGAATGAGTCCCTTTTGGACTCTCATGGCTAAAGAGATACAGAGTGGGCATCAGTTCACACACAGCCTAGATGGTGGATTAGGAGGTGGAGGGCAGCACTCCCTGGCAGGTTTTGAACAAAGGTGGGATTTGGGAAAACTCAGTGGAACTGAGGAGCAAAGGGAGGGTTTGAAGCCAGTGATTAGACCATAGCAATTCCAGAAATAATAAGCAAATGCCTGCTTGTGTGTGTGTGTGTGTGTGTGTGTGTGTGTGTGTGTGGTTTTTTTTCCTGATTCCTACAGCTACTAGGGGGCACAAAGTTACAGATAATTCCTGGTCAGAAAGGGGTTGTTTCATATACATTATTATGAAGTAATATTTTAATTCATTAAAAATTCACAAATTATCTGGAAAGTGACTTTTTCTGTGTCTTTCCTTGAAATTTTCAGTTTGTCAACTGGCTTGACAAATTACTGAAATAATGAATTTTGTGCTCTAAAGTTTTGAAAAATTAGACTTTATTTTAATCAGGCCCAAAGAAATTTTCTGACGATGTCATGAAAATAGTGGTGTTAGTAAAACTTTTTGGAAGAAGTTATTTCCCACTCTGTGTGATAAAGGAAGATTCTTACTCACTGTTAAGGGAAAAAAATTCCTATAACTGCACAATTCTATACAAAATCTTTCTATTGTAACTTGCAAAACAGGAACATTTTGCCTAGAGCTAAATTTTTCTGTCATTCGTTAGTTACTTCTTCATGCCTCAATTATTGTCACATACAGTGATGTGGAACAAGTTGCTACAACATGAGTCCTGGGAACACAGACTCAGGTACAACAGTGATTCTCAACAGATGACCATTTCATTATTTACACAACATAAAGGTTCCAAAAGAGGAGGGGGAAACATTCCCTAGTGGGCAGTTCCCTGGAAAAGCCAACTGCTAAGATCAGAGTTGGTAGACTCCCCACCTGCCTAGTTCTCTTTGGAGATAAGAAACCCTGTACTGCCTGAGATATGGGGGTTTATATATCCCAGAGGTGGGGGGAGAGCACCACTGAGCATAAAGGATGTTTTAAGCAAACTTTATGCAGAATTCACACCCTGATAAGCAATGGGGGCTGCTTGTTCCCAGTCTGGAGTTCAAGGTGTGGGCAGGCTGTTCTGTCAGATCTATTTTCTAAGCTGTGCAATGGAAACATTGAAATATCTTTATACAATGGAAAAGGAGATGAGGGGGTAAGGGAGGGTTGGGAGATAGCCTGTCTATGACTTCCTCAGCAAATGATGTCTCAAATGAGGAAAAGATTGAGGTCTTGATTTAAAAATGGGGAATAATATTCCTGATAGATATTCTCAGTAAGCTAGTAACAGAAGGATACTTTTTTACATTGAAGATGATCTCAAACACTGCATTCAATAATGAAATAATAGCTGCAGGAGCTATTATTTTTGTAACAAGAAGAAATGTAAAAATATTTTTCTGGGCATTCTAGTCATTGCCAAATGACACAAAATAAAAATACAATATAGCTATTAGAAAAGTAAGCATACTGAGCTAAGTCATTTCTGTAGTTTAACACCAGATTTCTAGACTCCATCCAGCTCTACAATTTAGCAGATAGGTGGCATTAGGCTAATTTCTTTACCCAGGCCTATTTCTCATCTGCAAGTTGGGAATTTTAATAGCACTTCAAAGGACTATTGTGAGGATTAAAAGAACTAATATATGCAAAATATTTAGAACAGTGCCTGGCATATAAGAAGCACTCAAGATGGGCTAGCTCTTATTTTTGTGCATACTGCTATTTAGTTGAAATAGCTGGCTACTGGAAAAGTCAAGATAATCAACAGAAAAATGACAAAAGTCATTTGTTTTTTATGGCAATTTATTCAGTTTTCAAAGGAAAATTGATCTAATATAATGTACAATTTTCCAGATACTAAAATAACAAGAAAATAAAACATAAAATAATCTCACAAATAATAAAAATATGGAAAATAAAAAGATATGCTATATCACCTGTTAACTTGGCAAAGATCATAATTAAGAGTTATAATGATAGGACTTTAGATAGATCCTTTTAGATTATTCTTTATACTTCTAGGTATTTATAATAAAAATATAACCACAGCTACAAATAAAATTGTTGTAGAGATGTGATAATTATTTCCAACTGAAAATTGGAATAAGCAAACAGTTAGATGAATTGTAGCATATCTATAGGTGTCAACATTATGCAGTCACTAAAATTTGTCTTTTCAAAGAATATTCTATGACATAGGGAAATACTCTGCCCTAATGTTGAGTATAAACATTAGACCATAAAATTGAATTCTATGCCATAAATCTGTGTATAAAAGGCTGGAGGGAAATGGTATATATCAAAATCTTTATAATAGATATCACTGGGTTGTAGGATTACAAATTATTTTAATTTTTATTTATACACTTTTCTATATCTACCAGAATTTACACTTAGAAATTATTCTGCCATGGACACCTGAAAATATTTTAACCCTTTTTTCTCAGACTTTGGTAATAACTCTGCTTCTGTTTTGAATTGTTCATTCATTCATCTCATTGTTTCTAGGTAATTCTAGATGATCTTCCTCAATACTTTGATACATTGGCAAAGGAGTACAATAACAGAATTCAGAAGAACTTTGATTCCTTCCTCCTAACAATTTCTAAGCTGGCTGACATGAGAAAAGAATATCAACTGCCTCTCTTTGTTAACACTGTGATGATACATGAACAGCATGGAAAGTCAATGAAGAAACTAAATGTAAATATTCTGAGTTAAAATTAAATTTCAGAAAATAAGGAAAAAGCCACTGCAAAAACAGTACACTGAAAGACAAAGAGAAAGAAAGACCAAAATAGAAGTAGAGATATAAATAGAAAATTTCTAGCAAACATAGGGACAAAAAGACAAAAGGAGAAAGACACAAAAAGAGGCAGATTAACAGTGCTAGAGACAGAGACTGAGAGTGAGAAAACAAAAGACAGACACACGGAATAAGACACAAGTGAAGAGGAACAGTCAGGATGGGCAACCACTGGCTCTTCTAGGCTAAGAGGAGAAGGGGTTGCTGATCTTTCAGCTATCTGCTCCTCACAGAGAAGCATCAGGAAAACAGAAGAAAGAAATGTTCTTTTTTACAATGAGGGTAAAAATACATGAGGTCTGTTGTGGTTTTGTCTATAATCTTGGGCAGGGTAAATTTATCTATTAGGCATAGGAGGTATTGTGCCTAGGGCCCACAGCACTTTCAGTGGCCTACAAAAATATTTTAATTTTCATTAATTTCAAAATCAGAAGGAAAAACGAATATAAATGAATACAGTAATGGTGAATATATAATAAAGAAGCCACTGGATTATATTGATCTTTATACCAATGAAGTCATAAAATACAATTAAAATTTCTTTTTCTGAAGGAAGGCGTCCCCAAAGTCAAAAGTGCGCAGGAAGCACTTTTCCCCCCGGGTGAGCGGCGCGATAGCAGCTCCGGGTTCGGTGGACGCGCTTTGGCGGAGCAAACGTAGAAGCGTTGCCGTACCCGCGGCGGACCAGTGATGCCCGCGGTGAATGCGGAGCTGGCGGGCCGCCGGGACCCAGAGCCGCCGCTCGTTCCTGCTGCGCGCGTCACGTGAGACCCGGCGGGGACCGGGAGGGCCCGAGCCGCCACTCGGACCCGGCCGGTCAGGACCTCCGCCACCGCCGCCGCCTCTTCCTAGGGGCCATTAAAGCCAATGAGCCGCGCGCCTCTGCCAAGCACAGCCAACTAAATCAGTGTGGATGATTCGCGACCTGAGCAAGATGTACCCACAGACCAAACACCCAGCACTGCATGAGCCTGCTCAACCTTTTAAATTGACAATTTCCGAGTCCTGTGATCGGATTAAGGAAGAGTTTCAGTTTTTACAGGATCAATACCACAGTCTGAAGCTGGAATGTGAGAAACTCGCCAGTGAGAAGACAGAGATGCAGCGGCATTATGTCATGAATTATGAAATGTCCTATGGGTTGAATATAGAAATGTACATCAGGTTGTTAAGAAGAAATTGACTTGAAGATGCCAACTGCTGCCCATCATGGAGCAAATAAAGCAAAACTGCCGAAGCATGGTGGAGCAGCTAGACAGGCCCTCAGCAATTTTTTGCTATTAATTTACCATGCTCGACAGCAAATCAATTGGCATCTACTTCAACTGTTGGAGAAAATGCTGTCCAGGGCAGATAAAAGGCTCCGCACGGTACAGAGAATAGACTAGCTTGGCCAAAAGGAGGCTGCAGTTAATGTGCAAATAAGTGAAATCAAGGCCACTGTTGCAGAGGAAGCTGTTGCTAATTAGTTTGGTGTTTTTCAGTAAACTATTTTAGAAAGCAGTCTAAGATTTGAAGAGTAAGAAGAGATTTATGGAGTTTGAAGTAATATATGACTGGCATGACATTCCAGCCTTGAGTGTACATGACTCTATAGCATAATAAATTTATTTGAGGACAATTCTTGCTATAGAAGTCAGTATGTTTAAAGTTCTGATTGGACCATATTTCCCTTAAAAAACTTTTATGAACAGTAGCAATTTCTTGCTCATCTTCTGACTTAAATATAACAAAGGATTTAGAGGAATAGATGGAGGAGTAGGAGTTTGAGTATGTAGGCAAAAATGTGTCTTTTATATTCTTACACAGTGATTGTTTTTGTTTTTTTTTTCAGAAATGTGATTAAATGAAAGTGAACCATTATCTTGTCAAAGGTAGAGTGTTTTAGCTGAAAGTAACTCATAAATAAAATTTTGCTTACAAAAAAAATTGCCTAGGACCCATGAAAGTCATAATGTAGCCCTAATCTTAGATATCAGATATAAACCCAAGCTATGCCAACTATTCTCTAGTCACTGCTGTATTCTGCATGAACCTAACTCAGAAGGTGTTGTGAAGTTTTAAAAAGAAGAGTAAAGCACAGTCCAGTATTCTCAAGCCCTTTATAATCTAAGTAAGGAGACAAAATCAGCTGTTAACAACAGATGGTTTGCAGTTGTCCATTCATTTGGACATTTCTTTTATGAGTTAATTATTCATAACTGCCTTGTGAACAAATTGTACATCTGGGAAAATAAAACTGCCATCTGAAAGTATATTGCTAGAGCACAGGTGAAGCACATTAGTTAATTCCAATACCCTTAAAAGGCCTTACAAAAATCCCTGAAGCACATGGAAGCTGGAATTCTTGTTTGAAGAATGAGTTAGCAACAGGTTAAAGGCTGTGACATGGGTATGTGTGATTAAAATTTAGCATTCAGCTCTTGATACTTTTGCTACCAAAAAAGATATTCATTGTCATGCAATATTCTGATTAAATATAAAAAGGAGTTCTCATCATTTCTTGAATCCTCTTAGAAATGGGATCTTCAGATATGGGTTCCTTAATCTCACACTCTCATCAGTTCAGTGGAAGGTTTGGATGATGTGGTCTCTAAGAATCTCTCCAGCTGGATGGTTCTGTGATCTGGTCTAAAGCCCACCTGCTCCTGAAAAGTATAGGACTTTTGTAGCAACTCTTCAAAGACAATCTATTGAGATGTGAGTAGGAAAACCTAGAACTTCTCTTTAAACTTACATTCATCCCATCATTTAAATGCTTTTGTGTGTATTTTATAATGTATGCAATAATGTGCAATTTATATACATAACACACATACATAAATAAATAAAATATATAAAGGGGATGAATGACCAAAAGCTATCTGGTAATCAATGAAGCAGAGGACTGGGATGGGGGAAGGGGGTTAGGGATAAAACTAGAGGCAGAAAACACCTGGGAAACCTAGAAGTCAATGATCAGTTGTTTATAATAAAACCAAATCTTTATTAAGTCACTCTTTTTGTGGTTTGAAAGGTGTGTGCTAGCAATTAGGTTAATAAAAATGCTGGGAAGGTAGGGTCCATCCTGGCAGTACCCAATCCAAGAGCAGAGCCCCCTGGAAGGTGTCATTTGCACAGAGTGGATCTGTGCGTGCCTGGGTCAAATGATGGAGAGGATGCACTGGCATATGCCATCTGCTGTGGCTCAGGGCAGACACTTTTCACTGATACTAGTCTCCCAATGCCATTTTTTACCCCATTTCCCTACAAATGAACCAGCCTTACAGGTCCACTGCATGAAGTAATGAAACCCCCACACCTCTTGGGAATCATCTCCAGGGACCCCAATAGCAGAAGCATCCTCAAATTCTTTGCGTTCCCTCAAAAGTATTAATGTGTGAGTATGTATATTTTTATAGGGGGCAGGGAACCCCAGAAAGTTGCCTTCAGAGACACAATAATGTTTCTGTCCTTGGCTGAGGGACATGAAAGGATTGGGATCCCCTGACAAGGCAGTGTTGGCTTCAACTGCCCTCAGTAGCCCACCACAGATGACATTGGTGGGAGAAGTCAAATATTTTCTCAAACCTCCCTCTTACATGCACCATGTTCTATGGACCCCCTTCAATGGAAATGAGCAAAAATAATGAGCTTCCCATATCTTGTCAATCTAAACTTCATTTTCTTAAAAAAATTCAGGAATTTACTTAAATCTTTGCTCAATTCAATCTTGTTAGGATCAAATGAGGCCTGGAATCCTGGCAGACTGTGCTTTCTTTCTGATGGCTGGTCTGGGCATGTAGGTTAATTTCCCTTTTCAGCTTCATGTTCCTCAGAAATGTACTGGCACAGATATTTGGGCTTATTTCTTACAAAATTAAAAGGGATCTATAAAGCTGAAATGGAAATAATGAGTTTAATTAGCAGATAGCTTGGATTCTGACAAAGAGAGAGTGTTTGAGTGTAAGAATGATCAAATGCTGGACTAGCCTTACCCACCAGGGTTGCACAACCTTTCTTCTTTAGCATTGTTTAAAACAAAGCAATTCCCCATTCTCCTTCTTTACAAGATAATAACCTTGTGAGTTGTGAGATGTCCCCTAGAGTGAGGCTCTACAACAACTAAATCCCACAAACACCTCTCTATAAGCAAAACCTGGTTACATTTGCTTTTATGGACATTGAGTTTCATGCTGTGGCAAAGGAGGCAGCCCCCAGGAAACTTGCCCTCAAAGTCAGAATGAATTACATTTGCCTGTGAAGAAGAAGAGAGTGGATTCCCTTTGCCTGGTCTGGCAGGGGTGAAAGGAGTTGAGCCAAGGCCACCAATGTGTATAAAGGGCTGATGTCTCAGGAAGAGATAGCCCACACAGGAACCTGAGGAGCAGAAGGGCACATGGCAGCGTGTTCCCAGTGTTTGAAGGGGGAACAGAATGAAGTCCATGAACTGTGGGAAGCACAGCCACTGGCATGTGCCTGGGACCCTGGGGCTTCCTTGAATGAGGGAAGTTCAGTGCCCATGTGGGGCAAGTTCCAGAACAAATGGGGCCACTTATTTTACCAGCATCTGCTCCTGCCTCAGTCTAACCATGACTCTCTGCGCTTTTCTGACCTTCTAAGTTACTTTTATATGGAATCATGGGCACATCAGTCTTTGGGAAAGACACCTTCCAATGTAAATGAACACAGTCATTCTGGATTATACAGCTCTTCACTCTTGTGACTTTTGATATGATTGTCTGTCTTTAAGTGCACTCACAGGTTTTAGGATCCAACCCTGCTGTGATGATGTCTTCAAAGTCATCCAACCCTCAGACACTTCCTACAAGTCAAAGAGCATGCCTGTAACTAGAGAAACCAAAGACACTTATTGCAAACTTCAAGTATGACTAGCAGTTAAACTTTGGTATGACTGGAACAGCACTTTCTAAACTGGTTTCCATGATAAAAAAACAAAAACACTGGTTCAGAGAGAATAAAATGTTTGGAAACATGCTGAGTGAACAAAGTTAAACATTTCTTTATTGCAGGACTTTTCAGAGCCTTGAATATAGAATGTGCATCATCAGCTCCAAAGTGAGACATAACTTGCAGAATTTTCCAAATATACTGGGCCACAGAAATCACTTTCAGAATACATCTACAAAACTAAGTTCGCATATGAGATGTGGTCATGACACATTTCAGTCAAGGGGTACCATAAGAACTTAATTCCAGTAGTTTCTAACACAGGAGATAGCCTCAAAATGTCATGACATGAAAAAGTAAAAAATATATTCCATGTTAAAATCCCAAGAAAGCCATTGCAGGGTTAACTTGAATACCACTCCAATAGGTATACAGCATGAAAATTATTCTTTTAAGCAAATCAAAAAGGCAAACATTTGCAAAGAATGGTAAGGGAGATTCAGAATGAAAATAAAAAGTTGCCTGAAATCCTTAAAATAATTTCTTCTGTTTAATTTCTAGATAACTTAGATATCAGGAAACTAATCTTAACCTCCATTAATACTAATGAAATCTGAAAATGAAGATTTCTGACTTTATATTTTAAAATTCCTTAGTATTAACTTGTCAGATACAAAGCTATAAGAAAACAATGATGAACACACTAAGTTAAAGAACTCTTGAGATGACCTGCAAGAACTATAGGACTGTGGCCTTTTAAAGTAGAGGTGACACAATAAATGGAATATGGATTCATTTCCAAGCAATTTTCTACAAATAATGATCAGGCCATATTTTTCAAAACCAATGATAAGGAAAAGTGATTCCAGCATAAAAAAGAGTGGGAACTGATCTGGAAGTGAAGTTTAATAATGAAATTGCAGGAGAAGTTCTATTATTAATGACCTATTTTCTACAACCTGGCAAACAGATTGTTATATTCTACCTTAAGTCATTCCATCAGATATTTTTGTATATGTATTATGTGACAATGTCAGGTATCAGAGTTGTGACTCTCCTTGTACAGCAAACTTTTATAGACATGCTACTGAATTCCAATGAATGGAAAGCATATTTTGTTCCATTTTGAGCACACTTTCTGCTTGGGACATAGCTGACAGAAAAAAATGGCAGAGTGAGTAGTTCCCATGACCAGGTACAGAGGAGGGGCAACCAGGCCTGGGAACCAGGAGTAATTTCAAGTCAGCGCCCAAGGGAGATTTAGCCTAAATTTTGGGGGGCAGAAGGGCACCATGCAAGGGCAAGAGCATGCCACTGGACAAACGACACATGGTGCCATGTGGATCCTTCTAGAAATGCAAGGAGAGGCTTGGCTTAGAGAAAACATTTGCAGACTTTAGTGATTTAATTTTTGCCCTCAAATATGCTACCAAAATCTAATATTCAAAAGTGAGTCACAGTGATGAGGTACCCCAATATTGTGCTAGGGACACACCATGGGAAAGATATTCTCAGAGAACAAATAACTCTGCTAGTGGAATTACAGCAATAACATGTCTCAAAGGCTTGAGTTAAAAAAATCTTATTTCCCTAGAGCTGATCTGTTTTAATCTTGAAGTTCAGCTTATAACTTGATGCAGTATTGCAGTAACATGCACTTTTTAATTCCTTAAATTATTCAAATCATCTCATTGATGCAAGAGAAGATTCTTCACAATTGGGTGGAAGTTACCCACTCCCCATTCTTCTTTTTTTCTCATACCTGCTTGGTCCTTCT
This sequence comes from Choloepus hoffmanni, assembly GCA_000164785.2. Classification (NCBI taxonomy): domain Eukaryota; kingdom Metazoa; phylum Chordata; class Mammalia; order Pilosa; family Megalonychidae; genus Choloepus; species Choloepus hoffmanni. The sequence goes on from KN188994.1 coordinate 144,112, forward strand.
AAAGAGCATTAGGGGACATATAAATACAACAGTTCAAGAGCAGCTTCTGCATCTGTAGGCAGTATGTTGGGGAGGATCTTCATAGGTGTGTTTAGCTGGCTTTGAGAAATGTGACTTTGATATATGTGAATTACTGTCTCATGCAACATGTCTCTCCAAAACTGGGCCCCAGCATCCAGCTTCCAAGATCAAAGTTCTGGGATGGTCAGGAAACAGAGAAGGGGAGATAAGGAGGAAGAATTCACATTATGGAAAGTCTTATATTTCACACTTTTATTGATTGTAATCATATGAGAATATGAATATTGATACACCATTGCTTGGTCAAGAGTGGGCTCAATCTCCTCAGAAACCCAGGCTTTGCAAGTTAGGAGGTGAGGCAAGAAACCAAAACTTGTGTCTGTAGCTCCAAGAATGTTCTAATATCCCTGAGGCAAAAATGATCCCCTAAAGAAACAGATGGCCCTGTTGTGGGCTTCTAAATGGCAACACCTTTGAGTCACCCACCCCTTATGAAAATGACTCCGGCCACACACTTAACATGGGCTTTCTATGACCTCCATCCCATCTTGCTTAGCAGGGCATGAGCTTCACTTCATAGCTGATAAAAGTATTCTTAAATGGAAAATAAGACCTTCAAGGGGAGAAGGATTTCAACTTTGTTTGCTTAGAAAAAGTATATAATAATGGATATATTAACCAATCTAAATTACCTTCTCAAACCTCTAAAATTTCATATTCTAATATTTTCTGCCCATTCCAACCTTATTTTCAAAAGTAGTAATCCATGCAATAACCAAGAAATTCCATTAATTAAATATTCAAATCTCCAAAATAAGGCAGAGCATTTTTTTTCAGAGAAAGAATGTGTATGAATGAACCAACTTATCCTGGAAACTGTAATTACAGGCTCATTCAGTGATTCTGAGAAAATTCAACACAATTAAATTTGGGAGTTGCTTTATTAAAAATGAGTTGCTGTATATGCATATTCAGAAGCTGACTGTCATTATACTCCTTTTGACTGTATAATTCACAGATTCTTCTATAAAGCAAACATTTAGCCCTTAGAGAAACCAAATTCAACATGAAAATACCAAGGCTCAGCCAAGGTGAGGGGCTCACCCACTGTAGTCAATGTAGAGGTGTGACTAACAAGACAGGCTCCCCACTCTGCACTCCCCATCAGCCCCTCTCTGCTGCACCCCACTGCTCCAGGAGCATCTTTTTCCCTTATTAGCCCCCCAAAGGATTTTTCTCCCTGTAAATAACACTGGGAGAACTAGTGAGAAGAGCACCACCCTCACTGCCTTCCTGGCCTGAGCAAGCTCACCTGAGCAGATGCTAACTTCCCTGGTCTAGGGTTTCTGGTGTGTAGGGGAGAAGGCACTGGCTCTATAAGGTGCCTGGAGCCTTTAGAGAGTCTTCACTCTGCAGGGCTGTCATATGTGTGTGTGTGTGTGTGTGTGTGTGTGTGTGTGTGTGTGTGTGTGTGTGTGTGTGTTTGGAGGATTTTCCAAAATCAAACCCCACAGTGGGGCCTCTGATTCCATCACACAGCCAGTCTTCTTCCGGAGGGGCCACAGCCCTGAACCAGCAGGGGGCAAGAACCAGGCAGCTGGTGGGATGCCTGCTGGAAGTGCTCAGTATTTGTTAATTGCGATTTAATTGAAAGAGCAGGGAGGTTAATCAAGAGCAATTAATCAAGGGTACCAAACTACATGTTATAAATAAATAAATGTTTCACAATTCACAAGTCTCTCAGTTATGTACCAGTTATCACATCTCATTTTCAGTAAATAAGAACAGCCCTATGTTTCAAATATTAGAGATTCTGTCATTTTTCCACCAGATTAAAGGTGAGAAATTCAGTTTATCTGGCAAAGTAAAAATTGTTACCTGTGATGAGGTATAAAGCACAATGATTTAAAACATTCAAAAAGAATGGCATGTGTCCTGATAGAGCCACTTCAAATGTGACTATGACTAATTATTCTGCAGCTACTTAGAGCAACAACTTAGAAGACAAGAGAGAAGCCAAGTAAAATGGTGCAACTCTGAGTGGCTTTTGCAGAACCCCATCATGACTCAAACATCACTTCAAATAAGCTTGTCTGTCTTTCCTAAATAAAGACCAAAATAGGCCCAGGGTTTAAGATTTGAGTCTTGATCAATTTTTACTCACCTTGAAAATATGAAACAATAAAAACAAATATGAAAGACAGTAGCATCAGGCCAGCTGGCAGTGTGTTATCACAACTGCACCCAGGGCACTGTGTAGGCAACAGCTGGAGTCAGATCTGGCCACCTGCGGAGAAGTGCATGATCAATGGGAGTGGAGAGAATGCCCAGTCCCAGCCTACAGAAAGGGTCACTCTCAAACCATGTGAGACTGAAATGGCCTAAGGGGCAAGGAGCAGTACAGCCACAGCAGGGAAGGAGACTTCTCAAGTGCAAAGGGTCTTGAGCCAAATTTCAAGCAAGAGGGTCTATAAGATTGCAGAATGGCTCATTCTGCACAGAGAAAGGGGCTTTGAGGGCACTTAGGGACAGAGGGAAGCTTCTGGCACACTTCATAGGGGTTCATATAAATTCTTTTAGAGAAAAGATTTTGTATTAACACATTTCATGTAGAAGAAAAATATAATCAGTTATCAAGTTAAAGACACAAAATGAATACCTTTGAACCTATATCCTTAGTTGTAAACTGAGCCACAGAGTATTTTTGAAGTTTTTAAGTTAAGTATTTCTCATAAAAGGGGAAGAAATAACTTCATGTTAAGGGAAAATGCCCTTATAATTTAGGATTGAATAGGCTGATTTGGAATAGGGCTGAAAATGAGGGACAACAGAATAACCATGAGCCCAAAAATCTAATCAACAAGTATTACCTCCATAAAGCAAGTCTTTTGCCTCTAATACTAAATAAAAGAATTTATAAGTGTTATTACTAGAAACATATCAGTCCCTGGGGAGCATGTATTTCACAACAGAGAAAGGTGACAACCACAGCTTCTACTTTAACAGCCATGAGTCTGCAGGTGGATAGGTCTGGGCATGGCCCAGGTGAAGGTGTTGCTTGTGCTCCCCCCACTTACCTGCACCTGCTGCCTGGGCTCCCTGGCCTAGTTGCCCTCCTTGAAGGTGTCCTCCCATTGAGAGGCCTCTGCCAGCATGTTCAGTGTGGTTTCTGCTTTCTGGATCCACTTGAGGAAGTTCTTCAGGTCCTGATGAGAGGCCTGTGCCACCCTCATATCTGCTTCCAAGGACTCTGCCTTTTGACAATACTGAAAGAACAACCAACAGGAGGTCTCATTGGCTTCAGGTCCAGATTGCATGTACAACTTCACCAAGGGCATCAGCTGCAAGGACCATCATTGATGACCATCAACCTGGCAGGCCGGAGGTTCATTGACACTGGGTCCCGACTGAGCCTTCATGAAGAAGCCACATGAACTGTGAGATGAGGAAGAGAAACAGGCAAACCAAATTGTGGAGCTCTGGGATGGGGAGAGGTGAGACCAGGGCCCACCTTCACAGACCACTCTTCTGGTATCCACTTTCCTCTTTCAGATTCGGGGTGCAAGGTTTGGTCTGTGGGGTGTGCTGAGCTCACCAGTAAAAGGTGAGGGTTGACGGTGGAGCCCTTCTCCTTCCTCCAGAGGGGACACCCGCCCTCAGCCAGCCTGGAAGCCTGCTGCTCTTTACGCCGTTTTTTGTCACTCCGGAAATAGCAGCCCCCTCCCCCAGAGTCCCTTCTCTCCAGGCTGTTCTTTATTTATTTTGTTTCTTACCTCACCAACAAATCTCTTCTCCAGAGTTTCACCTGGGCTGAGAAACTCAGAAGGCATAGTCAGCTGCAGGGTATGGGCCTATGAGGGCATGGGGATGGCGGCCTGAGGGGATGCTGAGCCAGGAGAGTGGGCATGGTGGGGCCCAAAGCAGGGTCTCCAGAGATGCTTATTTTTGCAGTCCAGACTCGCATCTCTGCACCAGGCCACTGCCAGAGAGAACACTAATGTGCCTGACCTGCATCCAGCCACGGGACCAGGAACTGGCAGCCAATCAGAGCTCGCGTTCGGAGGCATCGGAGGTGCCCGGGCTTGAGCAGACGTGGTTGCCGCAGACTTTGCCTGGGGAGCGCGGCGGGACTGGTTCACCGCCCGGAGCTTCACACCGCCATGGACGGGGCAGTAAGGATGCTGTGGATCCTCATTTTTTTTAATCTAATGAAGTCAAGCTTTCTTTGTTGGGTGCTCTAGACTTCCCACAAAGTGACCCCAGTCTAACTCTCCAGCTCTGTTGTTTACCTTGTTGAGGCTGCAAATGAAGCCAGATCTACCTCCTGCTTACAAGCCTTTTTGATTCTCTCCCAGCCTCCCCAGCCTTGACTACTCAAATCTAAATTTGTCCTTTCTGAAGTTTTAGCTCCTGTCTCTGGATATCAGTATCTCTTAAGACCCTTTAAGATACTGTAGACTTCCTAGTGAATCTTAACATGATAGCAATTGGTATTATAGCAATGTGGGCAGACGTCCAATTTCCACTCTTGGTATGTAAACCATTATAGGCCTGGGCAAGGTCTTTTTTCCTCTTAAGGTACTCCATATCCTTAAGTAGGCTGACTGTGATGTTCAAATAAATTAAAAGAATGAATGAATGATGTTAATTAACTGTATGATCCATGGCAGTCTCAGTTGTTGCTTGGCTTTCCTTATTTATAAAATAAGTTTGAAGGAGAATCTTGATGCTCCGGGTATTATCCTCCAGCTTATAAAAGTTATGGTTTTTATAACATAAGAAGAAAGTGTAGTATATTTGAAATTAAGTATAAAGAGTCTTTAAATATAATTACCAATTCAGTTCCCCTTCGTCAACCTCTGTTATTTTAATTCCCTGCTAATGTTAGCAAACTAAGCACCATGCTATCATTGTACAAAAAACAATACATAAAAACTTTTCTCAAATAAAGGAGTGCATAATGGGGGAAAATGTGGTGGCATTCTCTCCATTGGCCACAATTCCCCTTCCTCTGAGAAGCTGGGGTCTCCTCTTATGTTGTTTTTACATTTCCATATTCTAAAAAAGTGAACAAAGTTTATCAATATTCAAAAGGGTTGAAGTCTTATTTTGTTAAATGAAGATATATATAGAGCTTTTGTGTCCCACCCTCCCCTATTTTCCTCCCTCAGCATTACCCTTTTAGACAAATAGATGTCAGTGTTGACATAATTATTTCTTGCCCAAACATCATTAACCACCAAGCAGTGAGGTTCACTGTAATTTTGTTTCCTCTTTTTCTTTGTTTGACCTGGGAATACCAGTGGATTATTTATATATGCTTGGTTTTCTTTGCACCCGTTGCTAATTTTTCTTACCTTTCCAGTGGCCCCAAAGTACAGTTTTCCATCAAGTTTGGCATAGTAAGCCATCTATCACTGCTCATATTTTTTTCTTGGGGACATGATTTCTAGGCCTGTTGCACAGCTACCATCCTGGGTGTTCTTGTGTTTTTTTACTCATTTGGATTCATGATTCCCTGGATATAATGCTTTGGGGTTTTTTTGTTTTGTTGTGGTTTTTGTTTATTTCATCATTGTGTCTGAGTGCATCCTTCAGTAGATTTTTTGAGTCAAAAGAAAGTGGCACAGCTTGGCATTGTGGGACCAACTGATCTGCTCTGATTTGATTCCCTTCCTCTCCTCTGGGATTGTCTTTCCCCCTTTGCCTGAGAGCTGTCTACTTCTCTGTGTTGGGGCTGGTATAATCAGGCTCCTCATGACTTCTTCTTTCCTAAATTACACACTGAATTTTGTGGAAGACAACTCCCAGCAGCTTCATGAAAATGGTGTATGGGAGGTAATTTTAAAGGCATATTAGATTGTCATTATTCTGTAAATACTCATTGCCATACTTTAACAAGGACTCTGAGTAATATGAAGATATGAAGACCATTCCTGCCCATGGTGAGTTTATACAATAGGTGGACAGACCAGAAATCTTTATGTGATATAGTTAAAGTGAAATCTTAGATTGAAACAAGATCACATGCCATTGGCTTTTCCAGTGTGTAAGTGTTATTGTCTGTATAAATGGAGTACCAAGATTTTATGAACCCAGAGCAAGGGAACTCAGTTGAACTGGGATGGTCTGGAGGAGGTAGTCCTTAACTTTTAAGGGATGGACAGGATTTTGTGGAGATGGTTGGAAGAACATTTTTTACCTGGATATAAGCAAACATTGAGTATGTTCCAAAGAAAAAGGAACATGCTGCTTTGATTGGACAGAGAATTGCAGATAAGTAGGGATAAAGTTGCAAAGTAAATTGGGGGTCAATTATGGAGGACATTGCATTCCATGCTGAGGAGTTTGAATTTAATCTGTGGGCAATCAGACACAATTGGAGGTTTTTTATAATAAATGCTAGGAAAAGTCTGATGCTGTTCCAGAATGCCATATAAACAGAATAATAATATGTATTATTCTTTGTCTGGCTTCTCTCACCTAGTGGAGTGCATTTCAGCCTCATTCAGGTTGTTGAGTGTGTCAATGTTCTGTTTATGTTTATTACTGAGTGGTGCCAAATGCATGGATGCACCACAGTTTATCTGCTTACCAGTTGTTGACATTTGGCTCATCTCCAGTTTTGGAGCATTATGAATAAATCTGCTATAAACCATATATGTACAGGTTTGATGTGAATGAATTCCATTTTTCTCATGTAAATACATGGTAGTGGGATTGCTGGGTTGTATCATAAGAACATGTTTAAGTTTATAACAATCTCTCAAACTGTTTTCAATGGTCTGTCCCATTTTACATTTCTGCCTGAAGGGCACAAACATCCCAGCTGCTTCACATCCTCAGAACCACTTAGAATTGTCAGCTTTTTAAGCCATTTTAATATGTGGTGTCATTCTAATTAAGACCTGCCTTGAATGGGTGGAGTCACATCTCCTTGGAAATCTAATAAAAATATCCCACCCAGAATTGGGTGGTGGGTCACATCTCCATGGAAACAATCTAATCAAAAGTTTCCACCCCATAATATTGGATTAAATTATCATGACTTCTTCTGGGGTATATAACACCTTCAAACTGGTACAGATATTTTTTTTCCTTTAAATGATTGTTTTGAGTTCTTTGTTTTGTTTTTTTTCTATTCAGATTAGCTTAAAACTATACACTTACAAGAGATTGAATCTGTCTTTACCATTCCATCCTTTCACTATAGGAACAGTGATGGGCATGAATATCTGCATTTTGTTTTTAGAAAAAAATCTTTAGGTTTCAAGATTTCATTGAAAAAATAGCAGTTCATTTATATATACTGGTTTCTTAAAGAACACAAAATTCATGGGATTCCCCTCTCCTGCAAATATTTATGAGCCAATTCAGCATGGAAATTATTTGTTTTTCATGTAATTACATGCCTGAAGAAATCCAAAGTTTAATTGTGTATGTTCAATGCCAGTCTAAAGAGTGCCTATAGCTTGGGGGAAAAGCATAAATAATACAGTTGTAGTTAAATAACCATCTTATACATTTTCCTTCCTGCCAACTATGTGATTTTCAGCTACTTGAGTCTTTTTTTATGTAGGCAGAAATTTGAAATTGAAACTTGGGAAATTAAGGCTACATATTGCTTTGGGCCCCTGAAATAGTACATTGCATCAGTTTTCACTTTAACACTGGATTCACTGGAAAGGAGGGGAAAAGTATATAGAAACTAATTTAAAGATGAAAACAAGTCATAAATCAGTTTTCCCTAATCTGCATAAAGGAATTAGAAAAAGGTATATAGGAAAACATCTAAAAGTAACATTGTATTAGTGGACAACATGGATAAATTCAGTTGGTTGCATTTTATTTTATGGTGTACGACTCTGTGGTAAACAGTATTTTTGACATTTTTCATTTGTTTATAAAAATATTAGAAAATGTAATTTAATGTTAGAAATAAAATATTTGAACAAAAGATGTCTCAATTATCTGTGCTTTTAGGAAGCAGAGTTAAACATTCTAAGTGTATAAACAGGTTTGTATTTATTTTGTTTGACTAGTTTGCTGCTAATTATGGCCTCATAAGTAAATGAAAGTTCTTTGATATTTTATTGTTGCCTTGTGTTTTAAAAATAACATTGCTTTTTGAAAATCTGACAGTATCAACATTTCAAAAGTTTTACTTGAAACATTTATGTATTTTAAGAAATTATAGTAGTACCATTTTGTTTAGTCTGAATGTTTCCAGGCATTGAAATAAATCTTGACTAAGAGATTATATATATAAGAGTGGCTTCCTCATTTGTCATAGTTAAAGATTTCTTTATTTTGATTCTGAAGGCACTAAATGTAAAATGAAAACAAATGAAATTAGGTGTATTTAAAGTCTTCATTTATGTTCCTTAAAGAACATCATTATTAGAGCTAAAACACAAGCAAAATATTGGATCATGAGTCATTGTAAGCATATGCATGACAACATGTTCATAATCAGTATATGAAGTACTGCTATAACAATTACAATAACAAAATGGATAAAAGTTTTGAAGAGGTACTTCAAAAAAAAATAGACAAATAATTTCTCAATAAAAGTTTGAGAAGAGAAGAGATATGATTTCTTATCTTAGAAATGAAGTTTAAAACCGATGTGAATACCATTTCAAACCTCAGGATATAATAAAGTTTAAAGAATTTGAGTACAAACTTTGACATACATTGGAGGAGATGGAATTCTCACAGATTTATGGTGGGAATGGAAAAGGGAACAAAGAATTTTAAAAATGACTTGTTGGTATATACTATGAAAAGACATGCTTTTTTATTTGATACTTTAATATCAAGAGTGATGATACTGATAAAAGGAATAGCTAATGGTTCATGCATAGACACTATGCATCAGACACTGAGTAATCTTTTTTCTTTATTAGAGAAGTTGTAGATTTACAGAACAATCATGCATAAAATACAGGATTACCATATACTGCCCTATTAATGATATCTTATATTCATGTGGAAAATTTGTTACAATTGCTGATGCCATGTGTTTATAATTGTACTATTAACTATAGTCCATGGTTTGACTTAATGTTCACTGTTTCTGTACTGTGGTTCTATGGATTTTTTAAAAAATTTATTCTCTTTCTATGCATACAATCTAACATTTCCCCCTTTTAATCATTCAGATGTATATTTTAGTGTTAATTACATTCACAAATTTGTGCTACCACAACTGCCATCCGTTACCAAAACATGTCCATATTCCAAAGAGAAACTGTACATTTTAAGCCTTAACTGCCCATTCACTGTCTGCACTCTGCTCCTGGTAGCCTATATTCTAGGTTCTGATTCTGAGTTTGTTCATTCTAATTATTAAAAAAAAAAAAACTGTGAGATCATACTATATTTGTCCTTCTGTTTCTGCTTATTTCACCGAACATGTCTTCAAGAAGCACACGTGTTGTTTGTACCAGGACATCATTCCTTTTTATGGTTGAATGATAGTCCATTGAATATATATGCTATATTTTATTTATCAATTCAAAGGTTGGTGGACACTGGGTTGTTTCCATCTTTCAGCAACTGCGAATAATGTCACCATGAAAATTGGTATGCAAATGTCTGAGTCCCTGTTTTCCAGGAATATACCTTGTAGAGGGATTACTGGGTCATATGGTTGTACTACACTTGGCTTTCTGAGGAAATACCAAATTGTCTTCCTCTGTGGCTGCACCATTTTGTATTGCCAGAAGCAGTTAACGAATGTTCCTATTTCTCTGCATCCACTTCAGCAGTAGTTATTTTTCATTTTTAAAATAGCAGCCATTCTAATGGGTGGGAAATGATATCTAAATGTAGTTTTGATTTGCATTACCTTGATGGCAAAAGATGTTGAACATCTTTTCATGTGCTTTCTGGCCGTTTGTATATCTTCTCTGGAAAGCTGTCTATTCAAGTCTTTTGCCTATTCTTAATTGGATTGTTTGTATTTTTGCTCTTAAGTTTAAAATTTTCTTTATATTTTCTTGATATCAAAACTTTATCACTCTGAGCCATTGATCATATACTTTGGATGGATTATTTGGTGTGTGAACGTATCTCAATAAATTGCATTATAAAGTTAATCAGATATGTGGTTTCCAAATGTTTTCATCCTTTCTGTAGATTTTCATTATGATTTAATGATAAAGTCCTTGGATTTGCAAATGTTTTTAATTTTGATGTGGTCCCTTTTCTCTATTTTTTTTTTTTTGTCACTTGTCCTTTGGATGTAAATTCTAAGAGGCAATTGTCTGTCAGAAAGTCAGGAAGTTTCTCCCCGACATTTCTTCTAGGAGTTTATAGTTCTGTCTCCTATATTTAGCTCTTTGATCCATTTTAAGTTGGTTTCTGTATAATGTGTGAGACAGAGACACTCTTTTCTCTTCTTTTTTTTTTTGCAAATGGGTAACAGTTCCACCATTTTAGAAGAGCCAATTCTTTCCCAATTGAGTGGTCTTATACACCTTGTCAAAAATCATGTGGCCATAAATGTGAACATTTATTTATGAGCTCTCAATTCAATTCCCATCAGCCTATATGAATGTCCTTGTGCCAGTTCCATGCTGTTTTGATTACTGTGATTTTGTAATATGTTTTAAGATCCAACTTTATTCTTCTTTTTCAAATGGCTTTAACTATTTGGTGACTCTTACCATTCAAATAATATTGATGATTGTCCTTCCTATTTATGCAAAATATAGATCATTGGAATTATGATTGAAATTGAATACATAAATTGTTTTGGGTAAAAATGGCATCTTAATGATGTTTTAGTTTGCAATACCTGCTGAAGTGAGGTATATCATAAATGGGCTGATGTTTATACTATGTGGATTTTTTAATTTACAAGCTTACATTTCTAAGTCTGAGAAAAATGTCAGAATCAAAACATCATCATGTCAATACCTTCTCTGTGAAGGCAGGCTGCTGGTGATCCTGGACTGATATGTCAGATGGCAAGGTGTATGGTGGTATCTGTTGGTCTCTTTTTTCTCTTCTAGGTTTCATTGCTTCCAGCTTCTGGCTATGGTGGCTTCGTCTCTGTTTCTATGGCCTTCTCTCTTAGCTCAGTAACTTTTTCTGTGTTTCAACATCTTATAAAGGACTCCAGTAAGAGTATTAAGACCAACCTGGGTCATTACTCAACTGAAGTAATCTAATCAAAAGGGTCCACCTACAATAATTTACACCCACATGAATTGGTGAGCTTTAAGAACCTGATCTTCTGGGACTATTCAACTTCAAACTACCACAAGAATATTTAGTTTTCCAATCCATGAACATGGAATGTCTTTCCATTTATTTAGGTCTTCTCTGATTTAACCATGTTTTGCAGATGTCTGTGTACAAGTCCTTTACATTTTGTTTGATTTAGTCCTAGATATTTGAATCTTTTGGTTGCTACTGTGAATGGAATTTTTATTGATTTATTCTTCTGATTGTTCATTGCTTGTTTATATAAACACTACAGATTTTTGGGTGTAGATGTTGTACCCTACCACATTGCTGAACTGATTTATTAGCTCTAAGAGTTTTGCTGTGGATTATGCAGGATTTTCTGCACATAGGATCATGTCATGTGCAAATAGAGAAAATTTTACTTCTTTTACAATTGGATGCTTTTTATTTCTTTTCCTTGCTTAGTTTTTCAGGCATAAAGTTCCACTGCAATGTTAAATAATAGTAATGACAGTAGACATCTTTGTTTGCTCCTGAAATTGAAGAAAGTTTTCATTAAGTAGGATATCAGCTGTAGACTTTTCATATATGCCCTTTATCATGAAGAGGAATATTCCTTCTATTCTTGTATTCTAAGTGTTTTTATCAAGAAAGAATGCTGAATTTTCTCAAATGACTTTTCTGCACAAGTTAAAATGGTCATTTCCTTTCTCTTCATTGTGTTAATATGGTAGATTACATTAATTGATTTTTTTTATGTTGAACCAATCTTGTATACCAGGGATGAATTCCACTTGATCATGGTGTATGACTTTTAATATTCTGTTGGATTTGGTTTCCTAATATTTTGTTGAGGATTATTGCATCTATATTCATGAGAGGTATTGTAATATAATTTTCTTTCCTTCTGGTGTCTTCATCTGGCTTTTCTATGAAGGTACTGTTGACCTTGTAGAATAAATTAAGGAGTGTTCTTTTCTCTTCAAATTTTCAGAAACATTTGAGCAGAATTGGAGATGTCCTCTTGGAAGTTTTGGTAGAAACCCACTGCAAATCCATTTCGTCTTGGGCTTGTCTATGATGGCAGATTTCTTATTACTGATTCAATCTCCTCAGGAGTAATTGGTTTTCAGAAATCTTCTATTTCCTCTTAACTGAAATCAGGTTTGTTTCCTGGGCTATCTTAGTACCAGAATTTGCTGCTGTATTTTGTGCCCACCACAGGTCTCACTCTGGGTACAAATGCTGAGTGACTGTCAAGGGAGTCTGTTGATGCAGTGCCTAAATGGTGACAACCTGTTGTGGTGTTAGAGTTGGCTGGGTGGAAGACATAATTGGAGACAGGAAAGGAGACTCCTAGAGGGCATACATGATGGTGTCCACTGAATAATTTTTGGCTCAGAGTCCAGGAAATCCCATAGCTCTAAGGGAATTCCCTGCTCTGGGAGCCAGCCTTCCTTGCTTGACACTGAGAGTGTTCCCCTGGAAACTGTGAAAGCCCACCCCCACTGACTTTATACATGGTCTTGGACTTGGAAGACAGTATCTCAAGATGTGGTGCATTGGTTATTCAGCCTCTGAAAACAATGTTGTTATAAAAGGAAATTCCAAGAAGACTTCCCCACTGGTTTGATCTTGAATGTGCTGATTCCTCAGAGAGTAGCTCCAGGAGGCACTGACTCTGACCATTCTTCTCAAATCAAGTGAAAGGCAGATCAGTGTAAGATCACCCTGATCTGACCATCTGCCTTTATGAGGAGGACAACAACCTGATCTGAAGTTGATTTATTTTATTTTTTTCACCAAGTTAACATTTGCATTCTTTTCTTTTTATAATAACCCTATTTCCTCAACCATTGGAAATTAATGTATAAAAATTGCTATCTATAAATAGTCTTGAAACATATCATCTAAGGACAAAGACATTTGCTTATGTATTCAGAGAAAGATTATCACAATCAGGAAATTCACCTTGGTGTGGTATTGAATCTCACCAATAGTCCTTATCATTCTCTCACCAATTACCCCAATAATGTCCTTTATAGCAGGCAAAACACAAATATAATAAGGATAGAAATGAAGAGAGAAAAAGAAAAAACATAACAGGGTCCTGTCTCATATCATACCTGGCATTTTCTTGTTGGGTATATTTATTCCCTTTAGTCCGAATATATACCTTTCTTTCCTTAATCTTGATATACTTGAAGAATGCTGAACAATCATTTTATAGAATGTTCCACAATTTGCATTTATTCACTGTTTCTTAATGATTAGGCTGAGTTTATGAATTTTGGGCAGAGATGTCAGAAAGATTTTGTGCCTTCAGTGTGATTATTTTTAAAATGTTATCTTTTTTTGCTTCTATTAATTCTATTTTATTTCATTTTTGTTAATTTGAAATTAAAAAATTAAAAACAATACACAAATTAAAGAAAAAACACCACTTTACAAACAAATCCAAGCAAAAGATTAAGAAAAACAAATACCATAAAATAACTACTGTGCTTCCATCACATTCCTACCTTGCAAAAATGTGGTATTTTAATTGCAGTTGATGAAAGAACATTTCTAAAATTATAAACTGTACTGTTTATTCTGGCCATGTATTTTCTTATGGGTCATGTGTGTTGCTGCAAGTCCTATATTTCTTATTTTCTTCCTTTTTCCTCTAGTTTCATATACACCACTTCATGTCTCCCTTACCCTCTTTGAAATATAGACTTCTCTTCCGAACATTATTGTGTAGAATCTGCTACAGAAAACACCAACACTTACTGAATCTTTTCATCACCCCAAAGAGGAATCCCTCTACCAATAAAGCCCAATATCCAGCAGGAAATACCAGCACAAAGAAACCTCAGGAAAGAAACTTCATTTCAGCTAGAACCTGTGGAGAGAATAGACTCAGCCCAGGTTCCCAAGGTGGCCTAGATTTCATGTCGTTCCTCAGAATGCACATAAGGTTCAGTGGCCACCAACTCACCTCACAATTGAGCACAGAGTTGCAAAGCAACAGGCCTCAAATACAATGGCTCCCTCTAGGGTCTGAAAATTTAAAGGGCACTTCAAGTGGGTGGGTGATGCTAGGTGGAATTGGTGACAGTGCAGGCTGAAGTAGCTATATGGGGATGGTTCTACAGCCCACAGGATCAGCTGTGAACATGATGGATTGTGAGCTTTTGACTTTACCAGGAATATTCTGTGCCAAAAACCCCAGGGAGACTTCCTGGTTGGTTCAGCTGCTAGGGGTTTTAAGACAAGTTCTCCTGGCTGAGTAATGGTCTGCATATATTTTTCAGTGGTACATAAGTTACCAATGTATCTGAGGCATGTTGCTAAGCACCCCTCATGCTCACTGTTACCAGGGCCCACAATGGGGATTGAACATGCCCATTCTAAGATCCCACCTGAATTCAGTGAAGCTGTGGGTACCTGGGATGAGTCCTCCTGGTCCAAATGTCCTAGCTAAAATGAGGTTTGTTTCCCAGGCTGTTTAACACCCAGATTTTGCTTTATTTTTTTCTGCCAGAGGTCTCACTCTGGGTTCAAATGCTGAGTGTCAAAGGAGTCCTTTGATCCAGTGTCCAATTGGTGACAACATGTGGTGCTTGAGTTGAATGGGATGAGGACAACTGGAGACAGAAAAGGGACTCCCAGAGGGCAGGCATGATGGTGTCCACTGAATATTATTTGATTCTGTGTCCAGGAAATCACATAACCCTAAGGGATATCCCCAGTCTGGGAGCCAGCCTCCCCTGGCTTGACACAGGGTGTTCCCATAGAAACTGTGAAAGCACACCCCCAACACCCTTATACATGGTGTTGACCTTGGTAGATAGTATCCCAAGATGTGGCAGATTGGTTATTCAGCCTCTGAAAACAATGTTGTTATAAAAGGAAATTTCAAGAAGACTTCCCCAACCTGTCTGATCCCAAATGTGCTGACTTCCAAGAAAGTAGCTCCAGGTGGCACTTACCATGACCATTCCTCTGAAATCAAGTGAAAGGCAGGTCAGTGTAAGTTTGCCCTGATCTGAACATCTGATTGATGGGGAGGACAACCACTAGATCTGAAGTTGATTCATTTTATTTTTTTCACTCTATTAACAATGATTTCTCTCTTTATAATAACACATTTTTATCAAATATTGGAAATCATTGTATAAAAAATGTCTCTATCTTTAAATATTTTTGTAGCATTTCATCTAAGAACAAACACATTCACTTATGTATTCACAGAAAGATTATCACAATCAGGAAGTTCACCTTGGTGTAGTACTAAAAGCTCATCTGGCTCTCACTGCCTGATCTGCAGCTGCTTTTGGATTTTTAAACTAATACATCTCTAAATGTCAACCCACTGTTTCCCCTGACCTGGCATGGCTGCCAGTTCTCCAGCAGGCTCAATCACTCATTTCAAAACACAGACTCCTGGTTTCACTAAGTGCATGGTCTCTGGGGTAGCAGACCTCGTCCAGCTGGTGCATTACTGGAATTGGTGTTCTAGAGCACTTTCTGTCATTTTTTTAGTATTTTTCATGGAGATTTTTTCCCATCTCTCCTAATCCACTGTTTTCCTCCTCCCAAATATGTTTTTCCATGAGGTAGAACAAATGAATGTCAACATTGCAAGGGGTTAAAAATAGGGTAGGGTTGCAGGGGGAAATACAATCAATGCAAACTAGAGACTGTAATTAACAGAAATATTGTATTATGCTTCCTTTACTATAACAAAGGCAATATACTAAAGCTAAATGCATATGTAGGGGTGGGGACATGGGGAAGGGTATGAGACTCTTGGCATTGATGATGTTGCCTGACTATTCTACTTTAGTTTAATGCTATCTTTCCTTTAGTTGCTTTCTAGCTGCCATGTTTTTTCTCTCTCTTTCTTTTTTTCTTTTTATTTTGTCCCTCTACCTACTTAGGCTCTTACCCCTTCTTTGTGGAAGATATGGAGATGTCCTTATGTAGATAGTGGTGATGGTGCTGAATACATAAATACATGACTATACAGGGAACAAATGATTGTTTACTTAGGATGGAATGTATGGTGTGAACAAAACTATCTTAAAAATGGGTTGATGAAGAAACCTTGAGGGCACTGTATTGAGTGAAATAAGATACAGAAGGACAAATATGCAGGGTCTCATTGATATGAACTAATTATTATATATATACTCATAGAATGAAATATATAAGTTACCAGGATAAAGAATGAGGCTAAAGAATGGGGAACAGTTGCTTACTATGAGAAGAATGTTCAACTAGGGTGAACTTAAATATTTGGAAATGGACAGAGGTGATGGTAGCATATTGTGAGAATAACTAACAGTGCTGAAAGGTGTGTGAAGGTGGTGGAAAGGGTAAGCTCAGAGTTACATGTCATTAGAAGGAAAGTTGGAGGTTAAAAGATGGAAATGTATAAAACAGTGAATCTTGTGGTGGACAATGTCTGTGATTAACTGTACAAACATTAGAAATCTCTGTCATGAACCAGAACAAATGTATGACAGTATAACTAGAAGTTAATAATAGAGGGGTATATAGGAAAAAATATACTTATGGCAAGCAATATACTACAGTTAGTAGTAGTTTAACATTCTTTCATCAATAATAACAAATGTACTATACCAAATCTATGAATCAATAATAGAGGGGGGTGGTTAGTGGTATGGGAGGATTTGACTCTCCCTTTTTGTTATTGTTTCATTTCTGGAGAAATGAAAATGTTCTAAAAATTGAAAAAAAAGTTAATTTTGGTGATGAATGCACAGCTATATGATTGTACCATGGGCAATTGATTGCAGACTTTTGATCTCTGGATAATTGTATGGTTTGTGAACAATCTCAATAAAAAAAATAAAAAAGATACCACATTTTTGCAAGCTAGGAACATGAAGGAAGCAAAGTAGTTATTTTTGGTATTTGTTTTTCTTAATCCTTTGCTTGGATTTGTTTGTAAAGTGGTGCTTTTTGGTTATTTGTGGGTTGTCATTAATTTTTCAATTTCTAGTTAAAAATGAAATGAAATAAAATGAAAAGAAGTTAAAATAAAACATAAGATTTACAAAATAATCACACTGAGGGTACAACACCTTTCTGCCATTCCTGCCCAAAATTCATAAACTCAACCTAAATATTAAAAAGCAGTAAATAAATGCAAATTGTGGAACATTCTATAAAATGTTCAACATTCTTCAAATATGTCAAGATTAAGGAATGAAACATTTATATTCAGATTAAGGAGACAAAATATACCCAACTAAAAATACAATGTATGATGAGACTGAATCCTGTTATGTTTTTCCTTTTCCTTTCTTCATTTCTTATCACAATTATATTTATTTATGTTTTGCTTTCTATAAAAGACATTATTGGGGTAATTGGTGAGATAAGGGTAAGACCTATAGATAAGATTCAAGTACTAACCCAAGGTTTATTTCTGATTGTGATAATCTTTCTGTGAATACATAAATTAATGTCATTGTCCTTAGATGAAATGCTACAAGACTATTTAGAGATAGCTACTTTTTATACATTGATTTCTATTTGTTGAGGAAAAGGGTTATTATATAAAGAAAATAAAGAAAATGTTAACTCAGTGAAAAAAATAAAATGAAATAAATCAACTTCCTATGAGTTAGTTGCCCTCCTCATCAAGTTGGATGGTCCGATCAGGGCAAACTTACACTGATCTTTCTCTGGATTCAGTGGAATGGTCAGAGTCAGTGCAACCTACAGCTACTCTCTTGAGAATCAGCAAATTCAGGATCAGAATGGTCAGGGAAGTCTTCTTGAAATTCCATTGCCAATAACAATGATTTTGTTGAACAAACAATGTGCCACATCTGGGGTTACTGTCTCCCAATGCAAGCACCATGTATAAGTTGGATGAGTGTGTGCTTTCACAGTTTCCAGGGAAACACAGTGTCAAGCCAGGGAAGGCTGGCACCCAGAGCAGGGATGTCCCTTAGGGCTATGGGATTTCCTGGACCCAGAACAAATCAATACGCAGTGGACACCATCATTCTGGCCCTATGGTAATCCTCTTTCCTGTATCCAATTATGTCTCCAATACAGTCAACTCAAGCACCACAACAGGTTGTCACCATTTGGTCACTGCATCAATGGACTCCCTTCATAGTCACCCAACATTTGGACTCAGAGTGAGAACTGTGGCAAGCACAAAATGCAGCTGTATATTGGGTACCTATTCATACGGGGATTCCTATTTGGAGGGATCAAAAAGATTCAGTAACTGTTGGGGTGGTTGGTACCAGATTCTGCACATAATTTTTAGCAGAGAGCCTGGGGAAAAAACTTCATTTCAGCTAGAACCTGTGGACAGGGTAGACTTTTCCCAGGAGCCCAAAGCTTCCTTGAATTCAGGTGGGCTCTTGGAGAGCACATGCATATGCCCTGTCATGGGACCTGGTCACAGTGAACACCAGGGGAGCAAAGTGACATGCTTAAATCCACTGGTAACTTCTGTGCCATTGAAAAATACAGGAGTGCCTGTACTTGGACAGGGGCACTTATCTTAAATCCCCAAGCAGCTATAACCTATGAGGAAGTCCACCTGGGTGTTTCATCACAGAATCTTCCTGTCAGAGTCAAAAGCTCACCATCCATCAAGTGCTCAGCTGATCCTGTGGGCTGCAGAAGCATCCCCAAATAGCTACTTCAGCTTGTATGGGCAGGATTCTTCCACCCCTCACCTGCCCACTTTAAATGCATTTAAATTTTCAGAACCCAGAAGGAGCCATTGTATTTGAGGCCTGATGCTCAGCAACCTGGTGCTCATTTTGAGGTGGGAGGCTGGCTACAGAACATGCACATGCAAATTCCAAGGAACTTCTTGAAATCTAGACTGCCTTGGGAACCTGGGCTGAATCCATCCTCTCCACAAATTCCAGCTGAAATGAGGGTTCTTTCCTGAGGCTTCTTTGTGCTGGGATTTCCTGCCACATATTGGGCACCTATTCATACGGGGATTCCTATTTGGAGGGATCAAAAAGATTCAATTACTGTTGGGGTGGTTGGTAACAGATTCTGCACATAATGTTTAGCAGAGAAGTCTATATTTGAAAGTGGGTAAGAGGGACTTGAAGTAGTTTATACGTAGCTAGGAGAAAAGTGAGGAAAATAAGAAACATAGGACAGACAGGAACACACATGACCCACAAGGATATACATGCCTGAATTTAGAGTACACTTTATAATATTTGAAATGTTCTTTCATCAACTACATTGAAGATACCACATTACTGCAAGCAGGGAACATAATGGAAGCAAAGTAGTCATTTTAGGTTATTTGTTTTTCTTAATTGTTTACTTTGTGTTGTTTGCAGGGTGGTGGTGTTTTTGTTACTTGTGAGTTGCTTTTAATTTTTGAAAAAGTTAAAAAATGAAATAAAATAAAATGAAAAGAAGTAAATATAAAAGATAACATTTTAAAAATAATCAGAGAGAACCTAAGGTGGTGGCTAGTTGGGACAGGGCAAAAAAAAGCTCCATGAAAAATACGAGATAAAAGCCAAAAAGTGACCCAGAACACTAGTTCCAGCTATGCACCAGCCAGACAAGATCTGCTAAGTCCACAGGGACTGTACATTTGGCAAAACTGGGAGTCTGCAATCTGAAATGAGTGAGTGAGCCAGCTGAAAGCCATGATGCAGTGTGGGGAAACCATGGGTTGGAGTTCGGAGATGGACTAGTTCCTTTAAAAAAAACAAACCCAGGAGAGACTACAGATATGGTGGCAAGAACCACACAGTGAAATGCAGCAGAAACAGGATGTGCCAATGCCTCAATATCTGGTGTTGAAGATAGCCCTTCCAACACACACTGCTAATTATCTCAGAACCAGGAGGGAAGAGGGGAGCCAAAAGAAGAAAGAAACCATGCCCCTTGCAGCCATCTTCCCAGTGGGCTGAGGACACTCCTGCCTGGAGCTGGAGCCACAGCCTTGAGCCATGCCAAAGGTCCCAGTGTGATGGGAAGTGTTTACCCCAGCACCACACACATGCCACAATATCAGCCATGGACAGTGGCCTTTAGAGCACCCACAGCTAATTGTCCTAGAACTGGGAAGGCAGAGCTGTGTGAAAAGGGGGAAATTAACATGCCCCATTCAGCCATCTTTGCAGCAGGCTGGGAATGCCCCTGCACAGCCCAGCAGCCCAGGGCATCCCTGGAGGGCCAGCATGCACTTGTGACATGGCACAGTCTTCCCTCAGCAGAGGTCCTGGAAGAGCATGGCTGAGAAGGGGGACCCACTTGGAAATACCAAGAACCCTATGCCAATACCAAGGACTTGTGGGTCAGCAGCAGAGACAATCTGTGGCAAGACTTAAATGAAGGCTTAGACACTTGCAACAGCCTTAAATCTCTGGTAACCCCTGGGAAGTTTGATTCTTAAAACTCCCCTGCCTCCCTAACCACTCAGACATATGCCCCTCATTCAGGACAGACAGCACCAACAACACACCCAAACTTGGTGCACCAATTGGACCCCATAAGAATCAGACCCCCACACACCACAAAGGCAAAATTGGGGAGAACAGACTTGAGGGAAATAGGTGACTCACAGATGCCATCTGCTGGTTAGTTAAAGTATACACCAAAATCTGTAGATCTGATAAATTAGAGATTGGTGTTTTTCATATTCTGAAAGAACCCTATCAAGTAAAGCAAATGCCAAAAGGCCAAAAACAACAGAAAAATTTAAAGCATACAATAAAACTGGAAGATATGGAGAACCCAAACCCAAACACCCAAATCAAAAGATCAGAAGAGGCATAGAACTTAGAGCAATAAATCAAAGAACTGAAGAAAAAGGATGAGAGCCTGGCACAGGATAAAAGGACATGAAGAAGAGCATGGCACAGGATACAAAGGACATGAAGAATTCCCTAGAAGAGCACAAAGAAAAACTTGCAAGAGTAAATTAAAAAAATAGACAATCTTATGGAATAAAAGAAACTGTTGACCAAATTAAAAAGATTCTGGATACTCATTTTACAAGACTAGAGGTAGCTGAACAATGACTCAGCATCCTTGAGGACCACAGGGTGGAAAATGATAGAACAAAAGAAAGAATGGGGAAAAAATAAAAAAAATCAAAATGGATCTCAGGGATATGATAGATAAAATAAAACATCCATATTTAAGGCTCATCAGTGTCCCAGAAGGGGAAGACAAGGATAAAGGTCTAGAAAGAGTATTCAAAGAAATAGTTGGGGAAAACTTCCCAAACCTTCTACACAATATAAATACAAAAAGCATAAATGCCCAGTGAACTCCAAATAGAAAAAATCCAAATAAACCCACTCCAAGACATATTCTGATCAGACTGTCAAATACGGAAGAGAAGGAGCAAGTTCTGAAAGCAGCAAGAGAAAAGCAATTCACCACACACCAAGGAAACAACATAAGACTAAGTAGTGACTACTCAGTGGCCACCACGGAGGCAAGAAGGCAATGGCATGACATATTTAAAACTCTAAGAGAGAAAAATTTCCAAGAACACTTTATCCAGCAAAACTCTCCTTCAAATTTGAGGGAGAGCTTCAATTTTTCAAAGACAAATGCTGACAGATTTTGCTAATGAAAGACCTGCCCTACTTCAGATACTAAAGGGAGCCCTACCAACAGAGAAAGAAAGGAGAGAGAGAGAGAGAGAAATTTAACAGACATATATAAATCATTACATCCCAAATCACCAGGACACACATTCTTCTCTAGTGATCATGGATCTTTCTCCAGAATAGACCATATGCTGGGACATAAAACTAGCCTCAATAAATTTTAAAAAAATTAAATTCATTCAAAGCACATTCTCTGACCACAATGGAATACAAATAGAAGTCAATAGCCATCAGAGACTTAGAAAATTCACAAACACCTGGAGGTTAAAAATTAGGGGGTGGTGAAAAGACTCCCAGATAATCAAAAGCTGAGGGAGTTCATCACCAGTATATCAGTCCTATAAGAAATGTTAAAGGGAATTGTGCAGGCTGAAGGGAAGGGACACGAAGAAATAAAGATCTCCAGTAAAGATCACATGGTAAATATAAATAGCAATACTACTGTATTTTTGATTTGTAACTCTAGTATTTCCTTCCTACAGGCTCTAAAATACATAAACTGTAATGATAGATCAGTGGTTTTGGACTCAATGTAAAATATGTAATTTTCGACAAGAGCTACATAAAGGTAGGAGAATGGAGGAGTATAGCAACATAGTTTGCATGTCCTATTAAAGTTAAATTGGTATCAAAGAAAAACAAGATTGTTATAGATTTAAGATGTTAAATTTAAACCCCATGGTAAACACAAAGAAAGTATCAGGGAATATGACCACAGAGATGAAAAGTAGAGTATGGTTTATGAGAAGTGGGGGAAGGGGCAATGGGGAGTTAAGAAATGAGTGTAGGGTTTCTGTTTGGGGTGATGGGGAATTTCTAGTAATGGATGGTGAGAAGGTGATGGCATTGAAACAGTCTAAATGTGGTTAATCCCACTAATAGAATACTAGGGAGGGGTTGGAATGGGAAGATTTAGGCTGTATATATGTTTCCACAATTGAAAAAAAAAAAAGACATTCTAAATAAATAATGACAATTAAATGTCAAGGATGATCCTGGACGGGATCTGAGGATGGAGGAGAGGAGGCTCAAAGGGACACAGTTCGGACATAAGGAAAAAAAAAGGAAATATAGAATGTAAGCTTTGTATCAGTGTTGAATTTCTTGAACTTCTTAACTGTGCTTAATGGGATTACATAAAAAATGTTGTTGTTCATGGGAAATGTATATGTGAAATATATTGTTTGTTCAATGAAGTGTGCAGCTTGCTCTCGTATGTTCAGAAGACAGCAATAGATGATGGATAATAAGGAGGGAGATAGGGAGGGAGGAAGGGAAAGAAAGAATTGATAGTGTGACAGGATGTTAAAGTTGGTGGATCAGGGTATCAGTGAGGGGGTCAGGGTATGCTGGTGTTCTGTGTTTGCAATTTGTATTGTTTTTGCAACTGTTCCTGTAATTTTGAATTTATTTCAAAATAAAATTAAAAAAATTAATCATACTGAAGGCACAACACTTTTGTGCCATTTTTGCCCAAAATTCATAAGTTCAACATAATCCTTAAGAAACATTGAATAAACAAAAATTGAGGAACATTCTATAAAATGATCAAGTCTTCAAATTTGTCAAGTTGAAGGAAAGACTAGTTATATATTGAGATTAAGGAGGCTAAATATACCTGACAACAAAATGCAATGTATGATATAAGACTGGACCCTGTTATGTTTTTTTTTTCTTTTTCTTTCTTTTCTCTCATTGTTATTAATGTCTTGCTTTCCATAAAGGACATTATTTGGCTAATTTGTGAGATATAGATGAGGCCTATAGATGACATTCTAGTACTACAGCAAGGTGAATTTCCTGATTGTGATAATCTTTCTGTGAATACATGAGCAAATGTCTTTTTCTTAGATGAAATGCTACAAGAATGTTTAAAGATAGAGACATTTTTACATTAATTCCCAATGGTTGAGAAAAAAAGAGATATTATAAAAAGAAATTAAACAAATGTTATCTCCATGAAAAAAATTATAAAATCAATTTCCAATGAGGTGGTTTCCCTCTTCATGAAGGCAGATAGTCAGATCAGTGCAAACTTACACTAATCTCCCTTCAATGGGTTTGAGAAGAATGATGAGAGTCAGAACCACCTTGTGATGGTTTGAATGTATTATGTCCCCCCCAAAAAGCCATATTCTTTGGTGCAATCTTGTGGGGTAGGCATATTAATGGGAGTTAAGTTGGAATATATGGATTAGGTTGTTTGCATGGAAATACACCCCACCCAACTGTAGGTGATAACTCTGATGAGATAATTTCCATGGAGGCATGGCCCCACCCACTCAGGGTGGGCCTTGATCAGTGGAGCCATATAAATGAGCCAACAAACAAAAGGAACTCAATGCAGCTGAGAGTGACATTTTGAAGAAGTGCTACAGCCAAGAGGAACACTTTGAAGAAAGCACAGGAGCTGCAGATGAAAGATATTTTGAAGATGGCCGTTGAAAGCAGAATCTTGCTCTGGAGAAGCTAAGAGAGGACAAATACCCCAAGTGCAACTAAGAGTGACATTTTTGAGGAACTGCAGCCTAGAGAGGAATGTCCTGGGAGAAAGACATTTTGAAACCAGAACTTTGGAGCAGATGCCAGCCACATGCCTTTCCAGCTAACAGAGTTTTTTGGGACACCGTTGGCCATCCTCCAGTGAAGGTACCCATTTGCTGATGTGTTACCTTGGACATTTTATGGCCTTAAGACTGTGACTGTGTAGCCAAATAAACCCTTTTTTATAAAAGCCAAACCATCTCTGGTGTTTTGCATTCTGTCAGCATTAGCAAACTAGAACATACCTGGAGCTACTCTCTTGTGACACAGCACATTCTGATCAGACCTGATGGAGAAGTCTTCTTGGAAATTCCTTTGCTAATATTGATTTCAGAGGCTGAGCAACCAATGTGCCATGTCTGGGATCCTATCTCCCAAGGCCAAGACCATGCATAAGGGGAATGGGAGTGGCTCTCAGTTTACAGGGGAACACCCTCAGTTTCATGCCAGGGGATGCTCTCTCCCAGAGCAGGAATATCCCTTTGGACTATGGGATTTCTTGGACACAGAACCAAACACTATTCAGTGGACATCATCATGCTTGCCCTCTGGGAGTCCACTTTCATTTCCCAAATTATGTCTCCTACCCAGTCAACTCTAACACCAGTACAGGTTGTCATAATATGGGCACTGCATCAATGGACTCCCTTGACAGCCACTCATCATTTGGACCCGGAGTGACACCTGTGGTGGGCACAAAATGGAGAAGCAAATCCCAGATCAGAGACAGCCCAGGAAACAAACACCATTATAACTTGTTCCTGTGGACAGGGCCATCCCAGGTACCCAAAGCTTCCTTTGGTGAGTACTTAGACTGTGCATGCACATATCTCATGATGAACTCTGGTCAGAGTGAGCACCAGGAGTGCTAAGCAACCAGCCTCAAATCCATTGGTAATTTCTATACCATTGAAATATATAGACAGGCCAGTACTCAGCCAGGGGCACTTATCTTAAAGCCGCAAGCAGGCAACACCTACCAGGAAGTCCCCCTGGGGGGGTTGGCACAGAATCTTCCTGGTAGAGTCAAAAGCTCACCACCCATCAGGTACACAGCAGATACTTTGGGCACAGAAGCATCCCATATTTGTAATTCAGCCTGCACTTGCATGAATTCCTCCTTATCACCTGCCCACTTTGAGTACCCTTTAAATTTTCAGGCCCCAGAAGGAGCCAGTTTATTTGAGACCTGTTGCTTAAATACCCAGTGCTCAATGTGAGGCATTCAGCTGGTGGCTGAACTTGCACCTTTGCATTCCAAGGGACCACCTGAAACATAGGCCAAGACATATTCTGATCATAATGTCAAATGCTGAAGAGAATGAGCAAGTTCTGAAAGCCACAAGACAGAAGTAATTCACCACTTACAAGGGAAACAGCATAAAACTAAGCGGTGACTACTCAGTGGCCACCATGGAGGTGAGAAAGCAGTGGCATGACATATTTAAAATTCTGAAAGAGAAAGATTGCCAACCAAGAATTCTATATCCAGCAAATCTCTCCTTCAAATTTGAGGGAAAGCTTAAGTTTTTTACAGACAAGCAGATGCTGAAAGAATTTGCTAACAATAGGCCTGGCCTACTTGAGATACTAAAGGGAGCCCTACCAATAGAGAAATAAGGAAAGGAGAGACAGGTATGGAGAAAGGTTCAGAACTAAAAAGATTCAGTATAGATATGTTAAAGGACATTAAAAGTGAGAGGCAAAAATATATCTGTCAAACATAAGCCAAAGGATAGGATGACTGGTAAGTTTATTCCTGTCACTGGGCCATAACTTCATTTTTCTTAGTGTGGTTTGTAGTTAGCTGTTGTCTAGGCATCTGGTTTCCTTGGTTACCTCAAGCAAATTTTCCCAGACCATAACTGGCTCAGGTCCTGGGAGGAGGGAATAGTATCTGGATTCCTTGAGGTTGTCCTAGAAGGTTGGTACACCCTGTGAGGCCTCAAGTCACTATGCTTTTCTGCCCAGCAGGTAGTGTGGGTCAGCCTGCAGCTCCAGACTGATGTAAGGTGTGTCCCATGGCTATTTTCTCCCAGGCTTTGGGATCTGGTTCTGAATGGAAGGCAGGTAGTAGAGCTGGGCCTAACCTCTTTCCTCTTAGGGAAGATAACCCCATAGGGAGAGGTCATTAGCATTTCAGTGATCTGTCTCTGCCTGTGCTATCTCTACCCTTGTCTGGGTCAGAGTGCTGGGAATTGAAAATGACTGAGGCTTTCTCCACTGAGCCAAAAAAAGGACAGAAATCCCCCTTCAGGGCCAACCTATGGCCACCCTCCAGCACTCCAAGATCAGTCTTCACCCAAAGCATCTGTCTGCTTGTTGGGGATTTGTATCAAGCAGTCCATGTTTGTTAATTAAAACCACATTTGGAGCTCAGCTGAGCTGTATTTGCTTGCTTGGAGAGAGCTTCTCTCTAGTACCATGAGACTTTGCAGCTCAGGCCATGGGGGGAGGGTACTTTTGGCTTAGATCTGCAGTTTTTACTTACAGATATTATGCTGCAATCTTGGGCATTCTTCCCAATTCAGGTTGCTGTATGATGAATGGATGATCATGATCATCCCCCCAGAAATATTCCAGATTATTTACTAGTTGTTCTTGGTTGTTTGTTAGTTGTTCCAGGGGGACTAACTAGCTTGCACTCCTCTCTATGTAGCCATCTTAGACCTCCCTCTACCATTATTTTTATACAAACTACATCTATATATATTATAAGTCTGTCAACACAGTTTAGAGTTATTTTTTGTGTAGTTGTCTTTTAAAAATGATAGAAAAATATAGTTACAAACAGAAACACATTTATAGTTTACTTTATAATACTTATGTAGTTATCTTTCCCAGTTATCTTTATTTTCTCAATTTGCCAGTTTGAATATATTGTGTCCTCCAAACACCATTATCTTTGATGTAATCTCGTGTGGGCAGATGTTATCAGTGTTGATTAGATTGTAATTCTTTGAGTGTTTCTTTGGAATGCACCCCACACAGCTGTGGGTGATGACTCTGATTGGATAATTTCCATGGAGGTGTTACTCTGCCCATTCAGGGTGGGTATAAGTTGATCAATGGAGCCATATAAATGAGCTGACATAACAGAAGGAACTCAATGCAGCTGTGAGTGACATTTTGAAGAGAAGCTACAGCCAAGAGGGGCACATTGAAGAAAACACAGGAGCTGCAGGTGACAGATAGGTTGAAGATGGCCATTGAAAGCAGACTTGCTCTGGAGAAGCTGAGAGAGGACCAATATCCCAAGTGCAACTAAGAGTGACATTTTTGAGGAACTGCAGCCTAGAGAGAAACATCTTGGGAGAAAGCCAATTTGAAACCAGAACTTTATAGCAGACACCAGCCATGTGACTTCCCAGCTAACAGAGGTTTTCTGGACATCATTGGCCATCCTCCAGTGAAAGTACCCGATTGCTGATGTGTTACCTTGGACAGTTTATGGCCTTAAGACTGTAACTGTGTAGCCAAATAGATCCACTTTTATAAAAGCCAATCCATTTCTGGTGTTTTGCATTCTGGCAGCATTAGCAAACTAGATCAGCTTTTGGTACCAGAGAAGTGGGGTGGTTTTGCTGCTGAGTTTGCAAATGCCAAACATGTTGGAACAGCTTTTTAAATGGATAATGGGGAGTTTCTGGAAGAACTGTGAGGAGCTTGATAGAAAAGACCTAAACTGCTTTGAAGAGACTGTTTGTGGAAATATGGACTCTAAAGATACCTCTGACAAGGCCTTGAACAGAAATGATGAATGTGTTGTTGCAAACTGGAAGAAAGGCGGTCCTTGTTTTAAAGTGGCAGAGAATTTGGCACAATTGAGTCCTGGTGTCAAATGGAAGGAAGAAATTGAAAGTGACAACCTGGAATACTTAGCTGAGGAGATCTCCAGACTATATTTGGAAGATGTACTCCGGCTTCTCCTTGCAGCTTATAGTACAATGCGAGCAGAGAGAGATAAACTTAGAACTGAACTCTTGGGTTAAAAGAAACCAGAAGCTGATGGCTTGGAAAATTATGGGCTTCCAGGGGATGGAATCCCAGAAGCTACAGCCCAACATGAGGATGTTACCAATATGGAACCCAGCTGCTATTTCAGTACAAGCCAAGATTGGAAAAGGAGTTAAGCAGAAAGGATTTGTGGAAAGTCCTATTGTCTGATGGCTTTGACCACTCTGTGCTTCATGGAAAGCCAACAGAATTTTGTGAGAGCTTTATAGAAAGAGCCATTGCCAGTCTGGACTAGATGAGACAGAAGAGGAAAAAATTGAAGGAAAGATTTCTTCAAAGACAGAGCCATGGAGGTTGAGGTCTGGAGTCAAGAAGCTTTGGGCTAGGAGAGTGGAGCAGCCCATATGCATGGAAAGGGTGAGTTTGCCTTGGAGGTCGAGGGTGGGCCTTCCACCTCGATGTTCAGGAAATGTCCTGCCACCCCAAGTCCCAAAAAGAGTGGAGCACATTCCAAAGGAATTGGGGAGAGCCTGGCTGCCACCACACTGTTCCAAAAGGGTTGAGCATATGCCCTAGAGATGGAAGGGAACCTGGGTGCTACCCCAATGTTTGAGGAGGGTGGGGCCGAGAAGGTGGTCTCCCCAATGTGTGGATATGTTGGTGCACTTGCCTAAGAGAGAGAAAAGGGCTGCCACAAAGTCCCTTAGGAAGGGTTAGACTCTCCTCTCTCAAGCCCCAAGTATACAACGTCATTCTGTAAATGACTCTCAGACTTTGAAATCTAATGGAGTTTGTCCTGCAGGTTTTAGGAACAGTTTTGGTCCTGTTAACCCTGTTTTCCTTACTGTTTTTCCTTATGGCAATGGGAATGTTTATCCTATGAATGTCCATGCTTTGTATATTGGAAGCACATAACTTGTTCTAAGTTCACAGATCTACAGCTAAAGGAAAATTGTGCCTTAGGACTGACCACACCTATAATTGATTTTGATGGAATTTTGTACTTAACTACTGTTACTGAAATGATATAATTTCTATAATATTGTTGTGGGATGAATGTATTTTGTATATGGAAAGATAATGTCATTTTGGGGTCCAGGGGGTGGAATGTGCCAGTTTGAATATATTATGTCCCCCAAATGCCATTATCTGATTTAATCCTGTGTGGGCAGATGTTATCAGTGTTGATTAGATTTTAATTCTTTGAGTATTTCTTTGGAATGCACCCCACACAGCTGTGGGTGATGATTCTGATTGGATAATTTCCATGGAGGTGTTGCTCCACCCTTTTGGGGTGGGTCTCAGTTGATCAGTGGAGCCATATAAATGAGCTGACATAACAGAAGGAACTCACTGCAGCTGTGAGTGACATTTTGAAGAGAAGCTACAGACAAGAGAGACACTTTGAAGAAAGCAGAAAAGCTGCAGATGAGAGAAAGTTTGAAGATGGCCATTGAAAGCAGACTCTTGCATAAGACTAAGTAGTGACTACTCAGCAGCCAACATGGAGGTGAGAAGGCAGTGGCACAACATATTTAAAATTCTGAGAGAGAAAAATTTCCAACCAAGAATACTTTATCCAGCAAAGCTCTCCTTCAAATTTGAGGGAGAGCTTAAATTTTTCACAGACAAACCAATGCTGAGAGAATTTGCTAACAAGAGACCTGCCCTACCGGAGATACTAAAGGGAGGCCTAAAGACAGAGAAACAAAGAAAGGACAGAGAGACATGCAGAAAGGTTAAGTACTAAAGAGATTCAGTATGGGTACATTAAAGGATATTAATAGAGAGAGGGAAAAATACATATGACAAACATAAACCACAGGATAAGATGGCTGATTCAAGAAATGCCTTCATGGTTATAACAGTGAATGTAAATGGATCAAACTCCCCAATTAAAAGATATAGATTCACAGAATGGATCAAAAAAAAAATGAACCATCAATATGGTGCATACAAGAGACTCATGTTAGACACAGGGACACAAAGAAATTGAAAGTGAAAGGATAGAATAAAATATTTCATGCCAGTTACAGCCAAAAGAAAACAGGTGTAGCAATATTAATCTCAGATAAAATAGACTTTAAATGCAGGGATGTTTTGAGAGACAAAGAAGGTCACTACATACTAATAAAAGGGGCAATTCAACAAGAAGAAATAACAATCATAAATGTTTATGCACCCAATCAAGGTGCCACAAAATACATGAGAGAAACACTGGCAAAACTAAAGGAAGCAATTGATGTTTCCACAATAATTGTGGGAGACTTCAACACATCACTCTCTCCTATATATAGATCAACCAAATAGAAGACCAATAAGGAAATTGAAAACCTAAACAATCTGATGAATGAATTTGAATTAACAGACATATATAGAACATTACACCCCAAATCACTAGGATACACATACTTCTCTAGTGCTCACGGGACTTTCTCCAGAATAGATCATATGCTGGGGCATAAAACAAGGCTCAATAAATTTTAAAAGATTGAAATTATTCAAAGCACATTCTCTGACCACAATGGAATACAATTAGAAGACAATAACCATCAGAGACTTAGAAAATTCACAAATACCTGGAGGTTAAACAACACACTCCTAAACAATCAGTGGGTTAAAGAAGAGATAGCAAGAGAAATTGCTAAATACATAGAGATGAATGAAAATGAGAACACAACATAACAAAACCTATGGGATGCAGCCAAACCGGTACTGAGGGGGAAATTTATAGCACTAAACACATATATTAAATAGGAAGAAAGAGCCAAAATCAAAGAACTAGTGGATCAACTGGAAAAGCTAGAAAATGAACAGCAAACCAATCCTAAGCCAAGTAGAAGAAAAGAAATAACAAGGATTAAAGCCAAAATAAATGACACAGAGAACAAAAAAAAAAAAAATAGAGAGGATAAATAACACCAAAAGTTGGTTCTTTGAGAAGATCAACAAGATTGACAAGCCCCTAGCTAGACTGACAAAATCAAAAAGAGAGAATACCCATATAAACAAAATAATGAATGAGAAACTTGACATTACTGCATATCCTGAGGAAATTTTAAAAAAATTATAAGAGTGTACTATGAACAACTGTATGGCTACAAACTGGATAACATAGAGGAAATGGACAATTTCCTGGAAACATATGAACAACCTCAACTGACCAGAGAAGAAACAGAGGACCTCAACCAACAAATCACAATCAAAGAGATCCAATCAGTCATCAAAAAGCTTCCCACAAATAAATGCCCAGGGCCAGATGGCTTCACAGGAGAATTC